>MJUU01000397.1:17999-66284 GCA_002080025.1 Modiolus philippinarum | reverse complement strand
GACTAGATTTTAAAGAAGTTCAATGTGACCTTCAACAATTGTACTTAGTTTAAATAGTTTCCACACCTCGTGGACACTATTTCCTAATCCAAATATTTCCCTATTTATTCCTATTTACTAAAAGAATGAGGAAGTTTTAAATATGAAGTGGCAAAGCTTTTCTCTATAGAATTACTTAAGTTTCCTAACAGAAGCTTTTGTCTGCAAAATGTAAAAAGTTAAATGAAATTAATCATTTGCAAAGAAAAATGCTCAAATAAAATAATGCTATGAGCAAAAGATCAAAATGCTAGAAGACCGGCTCCTTAGAGTCCGCTAAAAACAAAAATGCGCTTTAAAACTGAATTTTGACTTTAAAATTAAGAAATTCATGATAATTTATCAGAAATTTGTCCAAATTAAAGAAAAATAAATTAACTCCAAAAATACTAACTGTTGTGGCCAAAAGTTATAGCAGAACTGAATAGCACTCGTATTTTAAGTCACTTGTTGGAATTTTTGTTGGACATTGGAAAAAATGTTGGATTTTGGATAGAAACAACCAATCAGACGCCAACGTTTAGTAAATTAATAAATTTTACAATAATAATAAAAAATTTGCAACTAACAATATAAATACATTATTAGTAACTAAATTATCCCATTTGTACATAATAAATAAATTTTTATAACATCTTTGGCCAAAAATAAACATGTACAGCGCCACCGGAAGTAACGACTTGTAAACAAAGTGCAGAAGTCACGACTGTGAAAAATGGACAAGTTTATCAATTACAGGAGTTGTCAGTCTTCAAAAAACGATATAAACAGTCTACAATGATCTTATAAATTTGTGTTTTGACGATCGATACCGCTGCCAATGATTTTATGGAAACTCTGACTGACTTTCGTGAAGTTGGCACGTTACGACCAGTGCGAATGCACATTTACATATTGTCATTCATTCAAAGGTGGTAAGTGCCCGACAATGGCCAGTGTTCGTTCAACTCTACAAAAGAACTAAATGATTACACAAGTGAATATTATGGTAACTATTTTTATTACAAGTCATGCAAAAATGTGTGAATTTAGTGACAGTTCCAGATTCTTGGCAGTTGTCAGCATAAAAATGAGTTTTTACCAGTTTATGAAAATTACCACGTGGACTTCATCAAATTTGTTAGCAGACGTCATGCTGAAATTTTATCAACATTCATTCAAATTATGGACGGATAAATCTTCCAATTTGTGATAGAATTAGTGATAAAATGTAAGAATTATTGACAGTTCATTATCAAAATTGTTTTGTCCAGTTTTGTGTGTGAAAAATTACCAAAAAAAAATAAATAAAATTTCACAATGTTTTACTTGTTACTTAAAAAAATACTGTTATATTTTAAAATAAGTCTACAACAATGAGATCACATTGCATTGAGTACTCAAATAATGCATTCATTTAATGAATGAGTTACTTTAAGCCTTGTACAATATATTGTTTATTTCCAACTACCATGATATATGTAGAAATGAGTTTTGCATTCATTCTTATGATGGAAATCGCAACATTTCATAGAATACATACATTACAAAAAAAATTATATACACACATATATATATAACATCAGTTGTACTTTTCATGCCCTACATTTTACCCTCCACTCAAACATTTAGCGTCCTCGCAAATGTTCCAATATTAAACATAATATATAAGTTATAATGTGTTTTGTTTTTTTAAGTTTCCCATTTAATAGCAGTATAGTTCCTGTAAGCTGAGTTTAACCAATAACAAAGAAGCTATTAATACATTATACAATTATAGTCTGTGTATGAGGTCGATACGATGTTATATCGACCTGGGAAAAGCAAATCGACCGAGGATGAAATCCGAGGTCGATATGCTTTTGCAGGTCGATATAACATTGTATCGACCTCATACACAGACTTCAATTATTATATTATTAATTTACATTAACACTGAAAAAGGACATGTTTATCCTTTGTCTAAATTATCAAATCCAAGATATATTTCAAAAATTCATATATTTAAAAGTTAATTAGCACTATAATATAATTACAGTGTGTATGTACATGTAATTGATTCTTGAAAAATACTTAAAATAAAATTAAACAAGATTATTAACATTCATAGAAACATGCGATATGCATTTCTATTTTAGTAACATGCGATATAACTTTTTGATATACTGTTTTCTGGTCAATCTCTAAATATACAGTGGGTCATGTGATCAGTTCTCCACTAATCAAATTTCTCAAACGATATCAAATTAATAATATTATGTACTATAGCAGTGGACAGAGTTGCAATATTGACCAGTGAAGAATGAATTTAAGAAGATATGGTGTGAAAAATGAAATTATAAACATGTCGAAAATGAAGAAAATGCTGTACCATAGAATGATATCATTAAGTCTACATGGAATAGGAGGAAAGTTACCTTTTCATATCAGTGGAAGAGAAAGTACAAAATGTACATGTATCCAAAAGTCTTAAAAATAATTTCAATAATATTTTGGGCAAAAATCTTAAAAATGCTTAATTCAATAAAAAAAACTTTAATATTGAAAGCTTATAAAGATTAAAACTACAAGTACTTCCTTTTTTGAAATTAAATTTTAAGCTTATTAAGGCAGAAAGATAATATTTTTCTACAATAATAATAATTTTACCCAAAATTACATAAGAATTTGCTAAATTATCTTAAAATTTCCCATAATTAATTGTCACATAATTTTTATAAAATACAATGTCCATATAAATATATAATGTCTTAATTGTCCACTTGTTTCACGACTGATTTCACTGGTTGAGGTTTCCTGGCCACTTTTGGTTTTGGTTTTACGTATGGGGTACATCTACTTAATGAACGGAATGTTTTGGTTTGTTGATTGCAATTGCTATTGAGCAGTCGGCCGATACACCTTTGTTGTTTGTTTAATGAAAGCTCTTGTTGCCTGACCTGTCCACGTAAAAAGCAAATTGCAGAAGTTAGATCTTTGATATAGGTGGTTTGCTCATCATGTTGTTTAATGAGGCGTTTGTTAGTTTGCTGGAGTTTACCTATGGCATTCATTAGTTCTTGATGTTGACTGTTACTAGTGGTATGATTAATGTCATTACATTTAGCTGCATCATGACTATTGTTGTCTTTTGTACTAGCTTTTTCGTTGTTGGTAGACACACATGTACTAATAACATGGTTATTTTCATTAATAAAAGAAATTTCATGGAGTGGTTCAAAATCCATTAATTGGGATCTCAAGTCATCTTCTTGTCATTTTCAATGACCCTCCGTAACGGGGAGCTCACCTGTGGAGAAAATGGCCCATCCACTGTCTGAGTCAGTGGGGTTGATGCCCTTGGGTTTCCAACGGTTGATTTTGTATATATTGGTACCATGTTTACAGTTGAAGAGAAACAGTAGTAGTTGCAAGAGGTTGATCTTGTACTAACAGTGAACTTTCATGTATTGGTAAATACTGACTGAGATATGAACTAGTATTGTTTGTTGTTGGAATGTTCCTAAGTTTTTTTGTTGATGGGTTATAAGGTATTGAAGGTTTTGTAGGACTGTAAGGTATTGGTTGTTGATTTTGCTGTTGTGGAACGTGAACGTTAACTACTGGAATGTTTTGTTGTTTAGGCTGGGTTGCATTTATAGGCATATTTACTCTACTTCTTTCAGCTCAGCAGGTAGCACTTTCTAGTTGTGTTAGTGCGGCAAGGTCTTTCCCAACTACTATCTGGTGAGGGAAAGGGGTTTCCTTCAGATAGTACTCATCTCCTTCATAGTTAACTCCCCTTTCCATTTGTTGACGAATATGAGGTTCAAACGTGGAAGTATGCCTCAAAAAGGAGCCCCTGTCCTTGGCCCTATACATACAAAGAGCACAGTAGAATTTGTTTTAGTCCAGTGCCAAATGCATCTTCATAATATGACCCTCCACTCTATTTTTCTCACCCATTATTGGCATTTCAGGTGGACAATGTACACATTTATACACGAGACCTCTCTTGTTAAATTAAATAACTTTCAGTAGTGATGACATCTGAAAGAATATAAAGTATATTGAGAACCTTGTGACCATTCCACAAGGACTCCCCAACGTATACCACACACACACACACACACACACACACAGAATTTCTTTTTTTTTTAAAAAAGCTTATTGTGGGTTATATTTATTAGAGAAGTCATATTTTTGTACTCATCCATACTTTTTACTTTGGCAACTCAATACTTGGTAAAGTACACATGACCTCAGACTTAACTTGGGCATAAAAGTACACATGACCTTATGACCTCTTAGGTCCTGCATTTCAACATTTTAGGTTAAAACAAAATCATTGAAGTTAAATATCATCTTTACTTCAACACAGAGCGATATATACATTTCAGGTATAAAAGATGCATTTCAAAATCAGTTAGGCTGCATTGCCTAACATATAAAGGTAAACACTAAGTCAATGACATAAATATACATATGAGTAAAGCTCATTATTGAAGGCCTCATGGTGACTACCATTGCTTATTATAACCATGTATTTGTAGAGACGTTGTCTCATTTGCATTTACTCCATATCCATTGTTAATTTTAGACTGGAGTTTGTCTCTCCTGCAGTGTGGAGTCCGTAAAAAAGATTCCCCGTGCGAGAGATGTATGCTCTATATACATTTCAGTTATGGTGTACTTGTTCTTGAGAGAATCTCTCATATGGATACGCTATTACACGTTCATATTTTGGCCTTTTTTTAATTTTTGTAATCTAAAATTGTTTTTCTGACCACCTGTTTATTGTGCCCACATCTCATGATTTTATTATGCCAAGTTTTCTTGCAATTGGCTCGATGAGTGCCCCGTGGTTGTTTGAATGTTGTGATCGTCTTTTCTCGTCTTTTTGTCGGGCAGTGGATGACAGCGATTGTAAGAATACTTTGCCAGTTTAGTTTATGTTTGTTGACGATCCCGCATCCATGGATCATTAGTTTAAAAAGCATGGATGTAGCGTTGCTCGACAATTAGCAATGAATTCCGCTCAAACCGGTGCTAGGGGCCGTCTTGAACTTGCTATGAGGTATGAGTAAAGCTCATTGTTGAAGGCCTCATGGTGACTTCAAGATGAAGAACAACAATAAAAGCGATATTCCATTGCTTATTATAACCATGTATTTGTAGAGACGTTGTCTCATTTGCATTTACTCCATATCCCTTCATTGTTAATATATATGTATATTTTAATTTAATATATCTGTGAATTTGTTATATTATATACAAATAGTACATAATTATCATATATATACACTGTTATTTGCCTTTCTTCATTTGAGGTTTCATCAATTTTGGAATATTTTCTTCTTTATATATTTTCAACTTGTCGTGATTAACGACCTTTTTGGTTCCCTATTCGTCTAGTTGTATTTCATAGTTTATGTCGTTGAATTTTCTTGTTACTAAGCAAGGACCGGTATAAAGAGTTTGTAGTTTTGAACTTATATCTTTCCGTGGCCCAGACAGATACCAAACTTTATCATTTATTTGAAAAATAGACAAATTTGACTTTCTGTCGTAGTAATCTCGTTGTCTTTTTGCATTTCTCTTGGTGAGTTGTCTTGCTATATGGTGAGCTTTATTTAAGCTATCTCTAATTTGTTGGGTATATTCCCCATAGTTAGGATATGTCTTTATATCAGTATTTAGAGGGATACCCCTTCATGACTTTGCATGGAAGTCGTATTTCATGCCCAAATATCATAAAATTTGGTGTCAAAGTAGTGGTGTCATTAGGTGTAGCCCTGTATGCCCCTGTTAGGCAACCTAAATTTTTATCCCAATCTGTCTGGGTCCCTTTTATAAAAGACTTTATCATTACAAGGAAAGTACGATTAAAGCGTTCGCACTGTCCATTTCCTTTAGGGTTTTTCGGACTTGTTCTTGTTTTTCTAATTTCCAACAGTTCACACAATTCACTGAAGAGGTCACTCTCAAAATTACCTCCCTGATCGGAGTACAGGGATAGGGGGCACCCATATCTACATAAAATTTCATTCAGGAGTATACTTGCACAAGTTAGTGCTGTTTGATCAGGTATTGCAAAGGCTTCAACAAATTTTGAAAAATGATCTGTAATTGTTAAAATATAACGATTTCCTCTTGGGGTTAGGGGAAATGGACCCATGATATCCATTGAAAGTCTGTCCCAGGATGCACCAGTAGGCATGCTCCCAAGCGGAGCCCTAGCTGCTTTAGCTGGCAATTTATTTGCACCACAGACGTCACATTTAGAAATCCATATTTTTACGTCATCTCGTACTCCATACCAGTTGTAATAATTACTCGGTAGTTTTTCTCTTTCCGAGATGTCCTGATATAATCGAGTCATGCATTTGTTGTAGAATATCAGGAGTCAAAAATTGTAAATATTGACCCGTATTGTTTTGCTTTGTAAATATTTTGAACAACAGTCCCTCCTTTAGGATCAAACTATCCCACAAATGAGAGTAATGTCTAATTGTAGGACTCTTATCCTGCAATTCATTGTCAATTGGCTTTTTATCGGCCATTTTGCATTTTAGAATGTATCCTATGTCATGATCTAGTTTCTGTAGGTGTCCCAAATCATCTTTACTGTGTCCAATATCCAAACAGTAAAGTTGTTGTCTTGCTCAGTCTGTTGTGTAGTTTTTATTGCATTTAGTACAATTATATCTTGTGATTTTGGGTCATTTTGTTCAGTGTTTAGAAGAGGAAGGTTCATACTACACATCTTTTCAGTGGATCTCTTGGAACATTTTTTACATGGCCCACATTTTAAATATTCCATATAATCATTTAAGGGGCAGTCACAATCTTTTGGGTTATTACACCTGGACATAAAATCGGCATTCCCGTGTTTGGAACCCTGTCGATATTCTACAGAAAAGTCGAATGAAATTTCAATCCATCTAGAAATACGCCCCTTGGGATCTTTGAGACTAAACAGCCATTTTAGTGCTTGATGGTCTGTCCTTACTGTAAACCTTCTGCCTAGTAGATATTGTCTGTAATACTCGACAAGTACCTTACTGCAAGTAATTCTTTGTCAGTAACACAATAATTGCATTCAGCTTTGTTTAATGTGCGGCTTCCATAAGATATGACCCTAACTATGCCATCTTGGACTTGCTGAAGCACTGCACCTATAGTGTCATCACTTGCATCAGTGTCAAGTATATATTGGCCTTCATCTCTAGGGTATGCAAGTACTGGACTAACAAAGTGTTGATTAAGTTTGTCAAAAGCAATTTGACACTTTTCAGACCAAACAAATTTTATGGATTTTTTGGTTAATTCTGTTAAAGGTTTGGTCGATTCAGAATAGTTCTGAATGTACTTTCGGTAATATCCTCCGAGCCCTAGAATATGACGGACTTCCTTCACCGTTTTCGGGACAGGACATTCCATTATTTTGGAAATATTATTTGGGTCTGGTTGAATCCCATCATTACTCACAATGTGACCCAAAAAAAGTTACTTCGGTTTGGAAAATGCTACATTTTTCTGGCTTTAATTTTAAACCTGCAACACGTATCCGTCCAAGTACTATATCTAGTCTTTCTAAATGTTGGGAAGAATTTGACGAAAACAGAATGATATCATCTAAATATATTAATAAAATTTGCCATTGAAGGCCATGGAGCACTAGTTCCATGAGTCTTTGACAACAAGGGGCCCATTGGCAACTCCAAAGGGTAAAGTGACAAATTCATATAACCCATACCTTGTAACAAAGGCGTTTTTGGTTATATCCTGTTTACGTCCGGGAATTTGATTAAAACCACTGGTTAAATCAAATGTGCTAAATATAGCAGCACCAGCAATGGTGTCTAAATAATCTTGTATTCTTGGGAGGGGCCATGCATCCTTTTCTGTTACTGAGTTTAATGCACGGTAATCCACACATGGACGAATTTTGTAATTTTTCTTCAAAACCAAAACAAGAGGGCTGGTCAAAGGTGATGTGGATTTTTGAATTATTCCTTGTTTGTTCATATGCTCAATTATTTTGCCTCTTCATTTGCATCAGCAATAGGGACTCTTCTTGGGGGTTGTTTTATGGGTTTTGCACCTTTAGTTTCTATACTGAATTCAATAAGGTTTGTTCTACTCAAGTCGGTTTCATCTTTTGAAAAGGTATCTGAATATTTGTTAAGTAGGCTTGTTATGGCAGCTTTCTCTGTTTCTGAGTGACCTGGTGCAATTTTATTAAACAAATCTAATAGATGTGGTGCTGTATTTTCTGTCTGTCCCCCATCTGTGGTCCCCTTCTTACTCAAACTTCTTATTAGGCCTTCATTTGTTTCCCAGTTTACCGAGTTTGGATTTTTAAACTGTAGTCTCCTAACATTACTTTGGTTATTGGTCTCAGTTATCTTCACAATGTATTAAAATAATTGATTCATGGTCAATTACTTCAGCTGAACCAATAGCAGCATCTTGATAAAGTTTACATGTGGTATCATAAGGATTCATTATCCTGGCTTTACATGTTACATTAGTAGAAATGTCGACCAAACTAGGTGCCATAATAAGTGGATACCTTTCTAAAAACTCTTTGGAAGGTTCCAAAATACAATTCTTAGTTTTATTTCTTGAGTCATCATCGTAACGGTCAATAAAAACATCTACCAAAACTTCACATCTTGGGGGTATTTCACAATTTTCTGCTATAGAAATTTTTCTGACTGGCTTATTGACCTGGCCAATTTGGGTACATTGGATAACATGACCACCAAGCAGCATAAGACCATCCCTTAACTTTATATCTGCAGGTCCCCATTCAGATTTCATTAAAACATCTAATCCAAGTAATGCATCGTCCTCTATATTTGCAACTATTACTTCAGTTGGAAACATAAATCTCCTAATATTACTTCAAAATTGGCTTTCCCCAGCTCATTTAGGGGTTTGCCATCTGCATTGGATAAAGTATCAGAATTTTCCAAGTTTGGTCTCTTAAATAACAAAATACCGAAGTTACTGTAAGTTTCATTTTCTGCATATGAGGAATTCTATTAAAAGCATGTACCGATAACACTGTTCGGACTGCTCCAGTATCAACCGTAAAATTCACCTCAGACCCTTGGACATATCCCTCGACATAGGCTCCATCACTTCGGAGTATTTGTCGTCCAATAACTTTATTTTCAAATTTTTCATTTCCCGCTTCGGGATTAGAACTAACAACAATTTTCTCACTTTGAGAAATAGAAAATACATCATCATATTTACTACTTTGCACTAAATTTTCGTTTTCATCATAATAACAAGAATTCGAATTCTGTTCACTAATTTCTAGTTTTATGCTGCCTTTTGGTTCATGTTTTTCAATAATTCCCTTTTGCTGACCATTTTCAATAAATTTATGGGTTAACTCCTGGTCATTGGGGTCAACCCGCTCTAGTTTACAGAGTACCCCTCTGGTTTTACTTAGTTTTGTGAAATATTACTTTGGGGGGAGTGTTGGGATCTTTAATCTGAAAATTAGTATCGGTCTGTCTTGAATCTGGGGTCAGTTTTGTTGTATTTGTCTGGCTGTCTTTCTGGATTACTGTAGCAATTCCTTGCATAATGGCTAGGTTGGCCACAATAATAACTTAATGGAGTATATCCGGTATTGGGATTTCTACCCATATTTGTTTTTCTTTGTTCTTGACCATAATCAGGAGTTTGCCTGGTTGGTTTATAAAACCGACTGCGGTTTCAGTTCAGCAGCATAATCTGCTGGACTCTCATTACCCCTTTGTGACCTTTTGTTAAATTGAACTTTATAAGTTCTCTAATTTTCAAAAACTCCAAATCTATTTTTCAGTTCTCTTACTAGTTTAGAGTAACTTTTCAAAGTTTTATCATTAAGCTGATCAAAAGCAAAATAACCAGCTTCACCTTGAAGTCTGGTTAGCAACTCGCTTAGTTTAGTTCTCTCATCCCAGTTTTGTAGAGAAGCAACTGCTTCAAACCTATTGATCCAAACCTCCCATTTTTCTCTTCCCGTGAAAGAAGGGAGTTTAGCATTAGAAAACCCAGTTCTTGATCTTCGTTCTGTAACAATACTTGTACTAATACTGTCAGTGTCAGTATTGCATCCACTTGATGCATCTGAACTCTCACAAACTGAGTCACTTGGTTCTAAAACCTTGTTTGTTCTAACTGACATATTCATGGAACTTCTAGATTTCTTTGGTTTATTGGGTCTAGATCTGTTGACCCTTTTCTTTGACTTTAGTTTCATTTAAATCATCACAACCATTTCTGGATGTAGTTTCAATTGAACTGGCTGGCATGTATCTAGTAAAAGCAGTTTGTATGGCATTTACAATTTGGTTGGTCATGTCTTGTAACGCCCCTTTTAGCATTCCATAGAGACCTGGAGAATCTCCTTGACTTACTGATTTTATTTCTTAATTTGGTTTTTGACTGTTATTTGTATTAAATGACATATTTTTGTCCAATTTATTTCTCAAACGTACACTCCTACGTTGGGCTTGAGGAACAGGTGGTTTGTTAAATCTTGGTTTATTTTTACTTGTACTAGAAGAAGGACTAGGTTGAATGGGTTTTGATATGACAGTCACATCTTGGATTTCAGTATCAGAATTTTCAGAATTACATGTTTCAGAAATGTCTTTAAAATCTTCAGAATACTCGGTGTCAATTTCAGTCATAGTATCAGTTTCAACTGTCTGATAATTTTTCTTGCGTCCCATTTAAATAATTTTTTTATAATTATCCGGGTTACGAATCACAGGACCCTATCAATTTAATGGATCCCACCGAGGATGCCAAAATTCTGTAGCGGACAGGGGATGGACTTTGCTGAATTATTTAAATGCTTTATCTCATGTTGATCCAAACTGGGCTTCCGAAGATGTAATAATAAAGATAATCAATGTTCAACAACTTTTATTTTGTTGCTATTATTATTAACAATAAAATTGGTTAACTAATGCTTACAATGTATACCAATCAACTAGTATAATATGGATGAGTCAGAAATGACCCGACCTTTGCCCAACAATTTAAATAAATATAAATATCTCAAATACAAGAGATATACATATGTTTATGAGTACCTTACCCATTACTTGAAAAATTGAAATATGTGTGTGTGTAACATAACCTTGGGTTGTCCTGCTATTTACAAAAATAATTTGACAAAATATTTCATTTAATTTCGGAAATATGTCAAAATAGTTTCTGACAAGTTTAAATAACTGACACCTCGCCAGTTATACAAAAAAAAGAAAGGCTAGTTCAGTTCAGAACCTCTCCAAACTGGACTAGATTTTAAAGAAGTACAATGTGACCTTCAACAATTGTACTTAGTTTAAATAGTTTCCACACCTCGTGGACACTATTCCCTAATCCAAATATTTCCCTATTTATTCCTATTTACTAAAAAAATGAGAAAGTTTTAAATATGAAGTGGCAAAGCTTTTCTCTATAGAATTACTTAAGTTTCCTAACAGAAGCTTTTGTCTGCAAAATGTAAAAAGTTAAATGAAATTAATCATTCGTAAAGAAAAATGCTCAAATAAAATAATGCTGTGAGCAAAAGATCAAAATGCTAGAAGACCGGCTCCTTAGAGTCCGCTAAAAACAAAAATGCACTTTAAAACTGAATCATTACTGTTCTTTTGACTTGAAAATTAAGAAATTCATGATAATTTATCAGAAATTTGTCCAAATTAAAGAAAAATAAATTAACTCCAAAAATACTAACTGTTACGGCCAAAAGTTATAGCAGAACTGAATAGCACTCGTATTTTACGTCACTTGTTGGAATTTTTGTTGGACGTTGGAAAAAATGTTGGATAGACCAATCAGACGCCAACGTTTAGTAAATTAATAAATTCTATTACGTCATATCATTTCCGGGATAAAACGAGATTGTGCTTGCGCAACCGTGACTTCAATGTATTTGCGTTCATGGTCGAGGACAGACGTAGTTTGTCCACTGCCCATACTTTGACTTCGTGTGAAGTTCAATCTTAGCCAACGAAATGGCTATACTTCACTTATTATATGTTAACGAAGTTAGCATAAAAATTAATTTATTTTTCTATTTATAGGAAGTTGTTTACTTTTACATCTGTCGGATATAGTTTTGAAACGATTAACGACAGTCACTAGCACGGGAAAAAATGGCTGAAAAAATGGTAAAGGCAGCTGATAAAAAGAAAAAAGAGGACGATGTTCTCAGCAAAACACCTAAAAGAAATGAGGACGACGTCCTAAGTTTGATAGAAAAAGAGATAGACCCCAAAAATAAGGGTAAAGGAGGTTTATCCCAGTTGTCAAAAGGGGGAAAGTCTTCTGCTGGTGCCAGTGGAAGTTCTAAACAGTCAAACCAAAATGAAATTGATGCCACCAATGAAAATATAATGGCTTTGTTGAAATCCATAAATGATAAACAAGACTCACAAGGCCAAGAGATAAAACTGTTAGGCAATAAAGTAAATGAGTTGTACGATGCCCATTATAATGAACAATATGACTATGATGATCAGTATGATTACGACGAACAATATGATGATAATGAACCACAAGCCAAGAAGGCTAGGTGTGATAATAACACTGATAAGTCTCAGTCGGTCTCTAAAGATGAAGAGCAACCATCTACAAGCAGTAGGTTTGCTGCTATGTGCAAACGCTCAAAACAAAAAGAAATAACAGGTGATAAGATTGACGATACATTAGCAGACAGTGTAACAGATTTCTTTAGAAATGGTATTGATGAAGTTCAATACAATGAATTGGTGAAAGATGATACTACACCAAGACCAGAAAACTGTGAGGGAACTGGTCGTTTTTAGATGTAATCAACTAATTTGGGATCTAATATCCCCATTTGCTCAGACCTGTGATAAAAAGATGCAGGGAATTGAAAAATCTATTGTGAAGGCAGCCGTAATTTTTCCAAGAGCAGTAAATAAAATGTCCTTAGTAGAAAAGGAAACAAACAATGATGTATTTAGTGAAACTATTGATGAATGTAATGATGTGCTGGCTTTATTAGGGAACACAAACAGACAAATAAATTTGGCTAGAAGAGATTTCATTAAATATGAATTAAACAATGAATATACACACTTGTGTGCACAGTCACAGCCATACACTACTCATTTGTTTGGAGATGACGTATCTAAAGCAGCAAAAGACATTGAAGACTTCTCTAAGATAGCTAGTAAAATACACTTTGGACGCGGCACATGGAGAGGTCGCAGAACTGATAGAGGTGGAAGAAGCGGTAGAGGCCGTTTCTACAGAGGTCGCTTCCACAGCAGAGGCCGTGGAAGAGGTGGATATGATAGCAATGCCCATCAAGATGCTCCTGGTAGTAGTTTTGATACCAGTGCAAAAAACTTCCCCAGAAGAGGGGACTCAAGAGTGTTTAGGAAAATATAGATAATGAAATTGAAGTTGATGAGGTTAATTTAAATTTACTTAAACCAGAAATGTTTGAAGCTGGTAGACTGAAAAATTTTATACATAGCTGGAGTAAATTGACTTCATATAAAGTAATTTTAGATATTGTCGGAAATTGCCACCTTGAATAAGAAAGTTCAAAAGAATTATATAAAAAAATCATTAAATCATCAGTGCAATTTCAATTCAAAAGAAACATTAATAATACAAAAACAAATAGATAGTTTATTAGAAATGAAAGCTTTGATTGAAGTAGAAAAGGAGGAAAATCAATTTTTATCCCCTATATTTTTAAGACCAAAACCAAATGGGGAACATAGAATGATTCTTAATTTGAAAAAAAAATAAATGAAAACATTTCATATTATCATTTTAAAATGGATACATTTGAAACTGCACTGAAATGGGTTCAAAAAGATTCTTATATGGCAACCATTGATTTGAGACATGCGTGCTATAGTGTACCAATTGCAGAGGAACATCAAAAGTTTTTATGTTTCTCATTCAATAGTAAAATTTTTCAGTTTACCTGCATGCCATTTGGTCTTACTTCTGCACCTAGATATTTTACAAAAATAATGAACCCGTGTATGCAAGGTTAAGAAGTTTAGGGTATACAAATGCTGGCTATGTTGATGACAGTTTCTTGTGCTCAGATACATTTGAAGAATGCAAAGAAAATATCAGTGTAACAACAGATTTAATAGAAAATTTTGGTTTCATAATTCAGTCAGAAAAATCAAAGTTAAAACCTAAAAAAAGAATAACATTTCTAGGTAATATCATTGATTCAGAACAAATGATAGTCTCTTTACCACTGAGTAAAAAACAGTTAATTGCAGAAGAATGCAGAAAACTTCACTCAAAAGAGAGTGATAGGATGAGAAATGTAGCTAGAATTATAGGATTGATTGTTTCTAGCTTTTCTGTAGTTGAAATAGGTAAACTATTCTATAGGTGTTTAGAAAAAGAAAAAATAAAAGCTCTGAAATTAGCAAAAGGTAATTATGATAGTCAGATGAAAATAACTAAACCCATGAAAGAGGAATTAAGATGGTGGTCATTAAACATTTTTTCCGGAAACAGAAAAATCTCTCACGGAAGTCCAAACATGGTTCACAAGGTTGATGGAACTTCTCATAGAAAACCCAGTTATTTTACCCAAAACCAAACAACTGCTGAGAATCCCTCATCAAGACATATTACATCCACTTCAGGGAACACTAGTCCTGATAGCATGTCTTGTGTTTGGAGATTATACCGAAAACGAGGTTTTTCTAAGCAAACAGTCGACATTATCATGTCATCTTGGAAACTTGGAACTAAAAAACAATATACAACGTTCACAAAAAGATGGTTTCGATACTGTGGTAAAGAACAGATTAGTCCATTTCAACCTTCTGTAGACAAAACTCTAGAGTTTTTAACAAGCTTATTCCAGGATGGATTAGGATATAGTTCCTTAAATACCACTAGAGGTGCGCTACCAGCATTAGGATTTAAATGTGAAGGTCATTTAGCAGGATCACATCTGTTAGTTATAAGATATATGAAAGGGATTTTTAACATTAGGCCTTCATTACCTAGATACAATTGTACATGGGACGTATCAAAAGTTTTAGTTTATTTGAGAAAGCTATCTCCAGTAAAATATATTGGATTGAAAGATTTAACTTTAAAATTGTGTATGTTAATTGCAATAACAAGCGCAGCCAGAACTCAGTCCATTCATCTACTTGATGTAAATAATGTATATAGAAATCAGGGGGAATTTGTTATTGAAATAGATGGACTACTTAAGCAAAGTAGACCTTGGTACAGGAACCCGCAAGTTTATTTGAAACCGTATCCTCCAGATAGGAGGCTTTGTGTAGATACTGTTTTTAAAGAATATATGAAAAGAACAAAAGATTTACGAACTACAACTTCAAAATTATTCATAAACTACGTGAAACCACATAAAGAGGTCACCAAAGACACAATTGCAAGATGGATCAAAACTGTACTACATAGGTCTGGCATTGACACTAATATTTACGGAGCCCACAGCGTCAGATCTGCATCTACCTCAAAGGCAAAGGCTAATTCAGTTCCAGTTCCAGATATACTTGAGAAGGCTGGATGGATAAATGAAAGAAATATTGCAAAATAATATAACATGAAGATGGCCTCTGAAGACTCATTTGCAACAGCTGTTCTGCAACAATAATCTTTTAGTTCTATTAAGTAAGTGAACATTTACATTTTTTACTAAAAAGATTATTTAAGGTTTTTGTCAATTTTCTTTAAAATCTCGTTTTATCCCGGAAATGATATGACGTAATAGAATTACTAAATTAAACGAGACTCACCTTGGTATGAGTCGATGTTTGATTGTGATTCTATGAGTCATAGAATCATTGTAGGGATTAAACGAGATTGTGCTTGCGCAACCGTGACTTCAACTTTCACAGGAGATTTTTGTCAATTTTTATTTGATTATACTAGTTTTTAGTTATAATGGTTTATTAGTCTGAATTTTCTCATACGAGACTCACCCCTAATATGCAGGGTGGGAGGTCGGCGTTTAATCCCTACAATGATTCTATGACTCATAGAATCACAATCAAACATCGACTCATACCAAGGCGAGTCTCGTTTAATTTCGTAATTTTACAATAATAATAAAAAATTTGCAACTAACAATATAAATACATTATCAGTAACTAAATTATTCCATTTGTACATAATAAATACATTTTTATTACATCTTTGGCTAAAAATAAACATGTACAGCGCCACCGGAAGTAACGACTGGTAAACAAAGTTGGAAACGTGCAGAAGTCACGACTGTGAAAAATGGACAAGTTTATCAATTACAGGAGTTGTCAGTCTTCAGAAAAGATATAAACAGTCTACAATGATCTTATGAATTTGTGTTATGACGATCGATCCGCTGTCAATGCGTGAAAAGTGAGATTTTATGGAAACTCTGACTGACTTTCGTTACGACCAGTGCGCATGCACATTTACATATTTTCATTCATTCAAGGTGGCAAGTGCCCGACAATGGCCAGTGTTCGTTCAACTCTACAAAAGAACTAGATGTTGTTAAAAATTCCAGTAACTGATTAAAGACCCAGAAAAGCTAGGACGTAACTTAAATTCTTACGTAATAGTGGATATCGACAAGATAATTTGCTTGCATCCGTTAAATTAGCCTTGAGATCTAGTTACCTAAACATTTTACACACATACTAGCTCCTCACTGCCGATGTCTACTGAAATGTATGATGATTTTTACTACCCCTCGGGAAGTTTTGAGTTTGATTTCTCTACCATAGTGCAACAGTGTTTTACTAGCAGACTAGACTCCTTGAGCTAACCTGTGATTTAGCGACAAGCACCCTTTAACCCAACTTTCAAAATTGCTTCTTGTCATTTTTCTCTCCTTTCAAGATTGTGGTCATGGAGTTAGTAGTCTACCTGTTTTGGAAAACGGGACAGATAAAGGAGAGGTTTGGATACCCATAAACCGCTTTAACTCTACCTCTGGCTTATTCTAGTGCCGGTACCAAGTCCTGTTGTCCCGAGATCCTATTGTTGTCTTTTGTCTTATTTATACTTTTTACCTGTGTAGTTCCCTGGCAGATTGTGGTAGTTTACAGCCATTGTACATGTTTTATTTGTCCTGCAAGCTTTCCATGCAGTCTGTTTATGTATTATTTAATATGTCATTTTAAACATATGCGGGCTTAATGTTTTCTTTTTGAACATTTTTTTGGTATGTCTGTAAGATTCAGATCGACAACCGGCCTCAAATCGACGTCCGTTTCTCAGATCGATGGCCATGCTACACGTCACAATAGTAATTCCCACAAATCGACGTCCTTTCCTATATATTCTCCAATTGACGTCCCTTCACAGGCGGGGGAGTGGTTGAAATAGAACAATAGAAATTGAGCTATCGTTAAAATGTGGTAGAAATATTACTTTTTCGATTGTTTACCATAGATGCATAATTATAAAAGTTATTTCCATTGTGAAAAAATAGTCTAATATTTTTCATTCCCACGTTTTGAATGTATTTGAAAACAACGTAGATTTTCGCAGGTGATCGTATAGATGCACATATAATGCACACATCGGCATAAAAGATCAATTTATTGCCTGACTTTCAAAGTGGATCCATAAAAAGGCCATCTTTTGATTTTGACCAAAATTTGTACACGGATGACCAATATCCCTGTTAATCCATGTGCAAATTTGTATGCCCGCGCTATGTAGCGCTTCTCCAGAATAAAAGTAAAAACTATCTAATTTCATGTCCTATGCATTCTTTCTGAGGTTTCTTTAAGGTATCAGCTTTGTATAAAAACGAAACTGTGAACAAATCACACCCAAAACTATTAAATGATTACACTACAAATACAAATTAAAACGTGCCCGAAAATCCTAAAATCAAACGCAGTGAAAATACTAAAAGTAATACATTCTCCTTGAATTGCCCCATATATTATTTCACAGTGAGCACAAATCACTTGCTAAAAATACAATGTAAATCCATTTTCTCCCTGTTTCCGTCGATGTCCTTTGAGGGTTGCTGGAATTTTTTCTTGATTATCGTGCAGTTTCGACTATCAGATAGAATTGGGTTTAAAACAATGTTTGATATATTAATCAATTTGTCATATATCTGTACCATACAGCGATTTTTGGAGCATAAGATACATAGTATGTGAAATGTAAAAAAAAATCTGCAAGTGTCAGAAACTTGATTTTTTTTTACCGTTGCTATGTCATCACACACCTGGTTTATTTGAGGAGATGACAGGTCACAAATAATTTTTGCAAACTTCATCCCGGCCTGTTCTCAAACCGACGTCTTTTTTCACTTTCTCAAACCGACGTCTATTCGTGACATTTTTATCGAAAAGTATTAACTTGACTTGCGTATGTCTAACATCCCTACATGCATGTCTTTTTTTTTGGTGACTAACAACTAACATAAAATGTAAGGCGAATCAGTATAACACACTATCGTGGCCCGACAAAGAGACCAAAAAGACAGTATAACAACAATAACAAAGCACTCATCGATCTGATTGTATCAAAACTTGGCATGTCGGATCGGAAGATTTTTGGCTTTAATGCAGATAGCTAGAATAATGAGAGCTAAATTCAAATAAAACCAAATATTTGATAGACCACAATTTTCACATACAACAAACATAATGTAGAAAACGTACACAATGCCTTTTTTACTATAGTTGCACAGGGTTATTTACAATCTGTGTGAGTAACTGTATATTCATATCTTACCTACAATTGTGAGCTTGGAATTATTATGCACCTCTTCACATCGAGGATAAGGACGTGCTATTCAGGTGTGTGGGCGTTGGTCCATTCAGGAGAAATTTTCGTCACATATAACAAAATGCCGAGGTCATTGTGAAATTTGACTCTGTATATGCGCATTTCGGCAACTCGTGTCTCATCAGTGCACCTTTCCTTTTAAAGCACATGGTGAAATAAAAATTTCAAAAAACGTAATTGTATTTATCATGTGTAAAGACTTAGTTTAACAAAAAAAAATCGTACTTTTAATACCTTATTTATACTAAAATTCATCAATTTGTTTAACGCAACATATAAACTCCTTTGAAAGAGTTTATTAAGTAAAATAAAAAAAAATCCATTATTTTGTAATTTTTTATTATTTGGTTTAAACCACAGACTTAAATCCTTTGAAAGAATATGTTGGAATAAAATTTTCAAAAATTAAAAAATAAAAAAACTTTAATTAGTATGGTCATTTTTAGTTAAAATGATTTTAAAATGAAGACTTAAAATCCTACTATTCAACCCTCATTTATGCGAAAATGCATGAAATTTGTATATCGCAACATATAAAACTGCTTCGACAGGATAGATGATCTTACTTTTGGTATTTTATTTGCATGTATTCTATCATTCATGATTTCATGAAATTTGTATAACGCAATATATATATTCTCATTCAAAAAAGGTATTATGAAGTAAAAGTTTTTAAAACGATCTTATTTATTCTAAAATGTATGAGATGATGAGAACCACAACATTTATAACTCCTTTGAAAGAATATGTTGAAGTGATTACAACTGTTGTAGGTCCAATATAAAGCCCATATCTGAACTTGCTTATATATTATAAGACGTTCAACAGCTAATACATTTGATATCCGAAAGAATACATTTGATATCTGAAAGAATATTGATTCGCAATTCAAATATTTGCGACTCGTCATATAAACCCGAAATATATACAAATGTAATATTCAAAGAGTATATGTATAACTTAGAATATCATTATATTCACGTAATCCGTAAGAACCTAACAATGTGCATGTTATTAATACAAAAAAAAAAAACAGAAACCTTTCCGAAATTTGTACATGGTCATTTCGACAACTGTCTCAAATGTGATATTAACGAACCTATACCTGTTGTTCAATTTAAAATATTTAAAATGATATAAACGCTAGTTGAATATTTCAACTAAAGAATTAAATTGCAGATACAAAACAGCCAAACCATTTCATTCTTGCTGAAAAACATTTTATAAATATACCTATTTTTTTNGGGGGGGGGGGGGGGGAATTGGAACCATTATGAAATATTTACACATACCTAAACCGCGACTTGAGCCAACCTCATTAATTTGTGGTCTACTCGATTAATATTTAAGATTCATACTTATAGTACCTGAAAGTGAATACATTTAATGCATGTGCAGGCGGGAAATTATCGTTATTTATTATGTATCGTCATTATTATGTGTATACGTCATATGAAAAATGAGTACATGTAGTGATTTATAAAAGAAATATGATAATGATGAATAATGAAATGAAATGAAAAAAATGAAAACTATTTTTGCAATACTTCATGAATAAATTAATGGATTTCATATCCAATGAACCCCGTGACACAAACAAGGGACATTTGTTCCCGGCATTTGTTTTAATGATCAGATTTATTGTAATGTATCAACCGTGAGAGCTGAAAAAACAGAGTGAAAATTATTTTTTCGCGAGAAATTTGTAATCTTAATAGATATTTTAAATCTAAGTCCAATATTTACAAATGCTCAATAGAACTTGAACACTAGAGCTGTAGTTGGTTCCCAACCAAAAATAGTTACAGGTTCCTCCGAGGAAGCACCACTCTATTTCTTTGCAAACTTAATATTATTGGATTAGGTATAAAAATAAATTTTACGTAAGCTAAATTAAAAAAGAAAAATATAAGCTATAAACGGGATAAACGCCTTTGATTGGTTCAATTAAACCATGAATAGCGGTTTCCGTTTCTGATTTGATTAGCTTAAAATACCTAATAGCGATTTCCGTTTCATGTTTCTCATTGTCTAAAGCTATAATTAGCATTTTCAATTTAAACTCAAATTTCTGATAACAATCGGAAACTGCAGTTTTCGTACGAAACCCTAGTTTACGTTCGATTTCAGTTTAGTTTGAAATACTAGGAATACCACATTTTTGTGAATATCTCGGGCCATTCAAATGTATGGGGGAGGGTTTGGATCCAACAAAACGAGATTAACCCCACCGCAATTTTTGCGCCTGTCCCAAGTCAGGAATATGCTGGTCATTGACTTGTCCTTGTCTTCTTATAAAATTTTATTTTCTAGGTTTGTTTCCATTGATTTATTCATTTTTTTAACTTTTTTTAGGGGGGGGGCATTTGGACTTACTTTATGGTGTGAGGTTCCTCACTGTGTTGGAGACCGTACGGTGACCCCTAGATGCTTTGTTTTGGGTAGTTTTAACCTGGAGATGGGATGTTGTCTCCTTGACATTTACCCCATTTCCTTTCTTTTTTCATACTTACTAGCCGATTGTCATATTAAAGATTTACATATTTGAATGTAAAGAAATAGGGATATGAAAAACAAGTATTTACTGTTTTTATCAAAATACCAACCCCACAAATATTCGCGTATTGCGCTCGGTGGATGTTCTTGGTACTGGATTTGGCCTCATATATCGGTATTTTTGGATAATTAGTACTTCTCTTTTGACTACTTTTCGATTATGGCTTTCCATATTATTTGAGGTCATCCTGTTAAGAACACGTCTACAGCATATCGAGTTTACTGTTTATTATTCAACTCCAGTATTATGAAGAGACATACATGTGTCAATATCGGGCCTACTGTAGATATGAAAGTCAATTCTATTTCGGCTTTATATTTATATATCATTTTTTCATGGAAGTGCCATTTATATTTTTCTTGAGATAACATTTTAATTTATATCCTTTGTTTCAAAGTCTATATATAAAATATAGTCTCTAACATTGTTTCCAGTTTATTACGTAAATTTCTTACATCGAGATAGTAAATTTTCACACTTTAAAGTTGGAGATGTTAGAAATTATCGTGATAAACCGGAAAACAATGTTAGAGATTGTTTCTCTAATTTCTGCTCGATTTATTTTAAGTAAAGCAATCTCGATCCGTAGTCTCCAGTCTCAAGTATGCCGCCATTTGTTGCTGTCATCGTTGCTAGGTGTATCATTGCGCCATTCATTGAAAGGGGTGTTGAATATAATATTTTTGATAAAAATGTCATATTATCAATACACTGAGTTATCTTAGTCATAAAAATGTAAAAACCATTTCGTTATAAAGGATGCAGGTGTTAATTTCATCAACATCCGGTTGCACCATTTCTAGAAACTGGCATGAGACATTAACATGAATGACCAATCAGCAAGTGATGTCAATTTCCAAACATGTTGTTTATTCAATTCATCTAACATCATTTGGGAAGTATTTATTTCGAACAAGAATTAGAGAAATAAATCTTCAACACTCTTCATGTATGTATACCAAATATTTAAAACAAAATGGTATTTTAAAGAATCTTCCATGTTTTTGTATAATATATTTGTACATGTTATAGTTCATAAATAATAATTAATGCATATGAACTCAAGTAGAACACACTTTTAAATCCTCAGTAAAAACCATATCAAAATTTAAAATCATACATATGTGATATCATCTGCACTGAAGAGACATAAGTTGTCGAAATGCCCATATGCAGAATCAAAATTCACGGTAACTTCGGTATTTAGTTATTTAAGACGGTTTCTCATTGTAAGAGTTAGATAAATTGCAAACATACGACTTGTGTATAATATTAGCATCCATGAAACAAATGGAAGAGTAAATGAAGTTGCGTAGTGAAAGGGGCAAGGCGTTTTTGTGTCGCCTGCACACATTGTGTAGGGCGACATGAAGGGATTACTTTATTCGTCTTGCGTCGTCGTCGTTGTTGTTGTCCGTCCAATTTTTCATAACACTTTTCTCAGGAACTAAATATGACATCCACTTGAAATTTTGTATGTGACTTCATATGATGTTCCATATTGAGTTTATTGAAATCAGGTCTGTCGGGCATCTACTTCCTGTTTACCGACTTGAAATACTTACTAAATATACATGTACAGGTCAATGTAAAAATTTTCGTAACACTTTTCTCAGCAACTTTAAATCACAGCCACTTGTAACTTTGTATGTGACATCATTTTTAGGTTCCATATTGCGCTTATGAAATTCAGGTCTGTCGGACATCTACTTCCTGTTTACCGACTTGGAATATTTTCTACACATACTGTCATTGTAAATATTTTCGTAACACTTTTCTCGGTTTCATATTGCGCTTATTGAATTCAGGTCTGTCGGACATGTACTTCCTGTTTCCCGACTTGTAATATTTGCTATAAATACTGTCAATGTGAAAAAAAAGTCATAACACTTTTCTGAGCAACTATAAGTCACAGTCACTTGAATTTTTTATTTGACTTCAGTATGGGGTTGTATATTGTGCTTATCGAATTCAGGTCTGTTGCACATGTATTTCTTGTTTACTGCACTTGTAATATTTATGTTTCAGACAACAGCAGTGCAGGCGACACACGTCTTCCATGGAAGACTCACAATTTTTAGTAAACAGAAATGATTTTTAGACCTTAAAAGGGCTTCTCACTGAGGTCATAACTATTAAGTTCAATCCCTGATTTAGTGCAGTTGCAATTTTGTGTACCACATAACCTTACTATTGATGTCGAAGCCTTAAATCTTTTTTTATAACATAGTTAACATATTATTCCATTTAAACCTTATCTTTAATACTTGTTTCCAGGAATTTAATCAACCATAAGTCGACACTATTATCTCATAAAATGATTCAGACTTATGTCTTGATTACAATTGCACTTGCACATCATGTGTACCGAGAACCTGTCCATTATGACGTCACAGGACACAATCACCCACTTTCTAGAGTGCAAAATCATAAAGACCACTGATTGCTTATCATTGCATCGTACTATTGTTTGGTCGATAAATCGTCCGATTAAAATTACCTTTCCAGACTCCTTAAAATATCAACGTCCGGCAAAACTTTTTTTTAATAACAAAGTACAAGTAAAAAAAAATACTAATAAACTTTATTGATATGCTTTTAATGTGATCGATAACGTTTATCTTTTCCTAATAGACCGGCGTTATACTATCCAGTTACGTAATACATGCAACTTGTAGTCAGACAAACTAGACTTTTTAAAATAATTTCCTTAACTGTCAGAGATGATTTAAACATGTGGGTCACCGTGATTTGGAAAACTCATCAGTAGGAGAACACGTCAGCTTAGAACACATCTTTTTTTTTTAAATCATGCCCTATGTACATACTTTTCGAAAGTGTACAACTTGTCAATGAGTTCATTAGGTCTTTTCATGACTTCTGAGTTAGCAGGAAGTTCGGGGACGCCCACTCCTTGACGACGTTTTATTGTTTTCTTTTTCAATATTTTTCAGTAGTCTTCCTTTTCGGTTTTATCTATATATGTATACTTGGCAGAGAAATGGTTACTCAAAAACCGGTTTAACTATAGGCTGGGTTTTGCTAGTACCTGTTCTTGTAATATCCAATCATTGTAAGTGTTTCTTGCTATCTTTCCTTTTTGATTTATATTGACTTTTTTCTGGTGCAAATATTTCAGAGTTTAATGTGATTATATGTAATAAAGAGTAAAAATAGTAAGGTTGCGTAGTACACACAAATTTTAGGTGATAAAGTAACCGGTTATTACCAAATACATTGAAACTCCTAGAAGTTGGTATATATAAGTTAAATTAAGACCGTTTTCCTCTGGATCAGTCAACTGTAAGTGTTAGAATTTAAATATATCAGTCGTGTAAAACTCTGTCTTTACCTTATTTTGGTGTAACCATAAGGCCCTTAATGTTATTTGTTTTCATGTTTCGATCATTGGTCTTCCAAAGTTTTATCTGCGCTAAATTCACATACGCTGTTGTAAATAAGCTGAGAACAAAAATTAACAGGATTTTGGTATGTTATTGTTTTGATACATATTACAATCGCGTTTTTCCATTCATACCAACTGGGACAAATCTCGTTAAAACCAGACATAACAGTCAATTTCATTACATAGTAATGAAGTCACAATGGGATATAACAATGGGATAACCAAAATTGCGAGGAATGACTTGAATGTTATTTGACAAATTACTGACAGACGATAGTTACTAAACCGAAAATACTGGCATGTTCCAAATGCAGTGACCAATGAAAATATGCGCTTTGAAGTTAACAACAAGCAAACAACATCAGTAAAATTTCTAAGGAACAAATTATTCGTAATTACAAAAATTGAAGTTCAAAGAAATGGTAAAAAGGAGAACACAACATTAAAAACGAAAGCACTCACAGTGTGAATTAACTCCCATGAAGCTGATAATGACATCAGGAGTTCAGTCCGGATAGGTAAGCATGGCCTGCTCTTCTAACAGTACCCGTCACACTGCAAGCGAGTCAATCTAGTAAAAAGTCAAAATAAGCATGCATCTAGCTGTAAAATGAGATGTATTTGAGACACCGTAACGTCATATCTTTCAATAATGTTCTGGTGACAGCCATGAAATTTCTTGAGGGATGAAATTAACAAAGGCTGCACAAATCCCTGAACAAAGGCACCTGTCGGGACAGTGGGTTTGCTCTATTAAAAAAATCACTATACAAACTACTTCCTTGACGAATCAATTGTGAAATGTACACGCCATAGGCTGGAGGAGTAAGTTTATTGCTGCTAAGAAAGGGAAAGAGTTTCATAATTAGGTCAACCTCATACTATCACGCTTTTTTCCGGTGATCAGTGAAGCATGAAGTTGACTGCATGGGTAAAATTTTATAATGATTTTTTATTAATTAGACACTAATGTGTATTTATACTAAGTTTCATGATGATAGCATACATCCTTCACAGAAAAAAAAACGTAAACCTGTAGGTAAACCTAACTTGGGACGGACGAACGGACGGACGGACGGACAGACCCGAACACTATATGCCTCCTACTATCGTAGGCGGGGCATAATTAATTTACAACAACATCGTATTTTCTTTACTTATTTTTGGTTTGTTTACGTTTCTCCCACTTTTTAATTTTCTAATTCACGTTTCTCCCACTTGTGTCAAACAATAAGCGAGTTTGGTGTTTTTATAGCAATTAAAGTGGCATATATAAGACAGGTACAGTGAGACCTGGATAAGGTTAAAATTTTGATAAAAATAAATTTATATAAAAGAGTATAAGTAATGTATCTAAATTTACAACAAATATTAGATAAATGTCATTAAAGTAATATATTTATGTCAATGTGCAGCATTTTTTTTCTAAATAAACTTTCTGATATTAAAATAATTATACTCTGTACTTATGTTACTTAAATAAATAATTATAAAATATGATATTTGATCATTAAAATTGTCAAAGCCATGTGGAACACCATAAGCTGAATTTATGATTCTGATGTTAACAACTACACGCAACCTCTCCAACTTAATATATGCAGATATCATATATTGCGATGGTACTTCTACGCGTCTCCCAAACAGTTCTTTCAATTGTACATACTCTACTCGATGGTCAAAGATGTCATGTATCCACTGGTTTTGACAGTTACTGCCCGGTAAACGCGAAGAAATCTACGACCGCTTTTTCAGTTTACTAAAGACAGCTTGCCAAGAACTACAACTTCAGTTATCACCAACCGTCGTCTTCACAGATTTCGAGACAGCAACCTGCAATTTTGCTCAACGTGCATTTGCCCACACAATTCTAAAAAGCTGCTTCTTCAGTTATACTCAATGCATCTAGAGAAAGACACAACCCTTGGACTTGAAACCAGCTACAAAGAAAACAAAGACCTAAAATTATTCGTCAGACGAGCAGCAGTTGTACCACTTGTACCACCCGAACTAGTTGAAAATGTCTGGTTTATTGCAATAGAAGATGCCGAGGAAATACCAATAAACACAACACCGTCCACTGACTACGTGACAGAATACTGGGTAAAAGAAAATCACCGTCAACAATGGAACCATTTCCACAACGAGGGACCACGCACCAACAACCACTCAGAGGCCCGGACGGCACAGCAAAATTAAGAAGTATGTCAACCACGCACACCCTAGCATTTTTGCCCTGATTGATCTACTGAAGAAAACACGGCCAGTTGAGTTTTAAGGTTGTGTGATATTTGTGCATTATAATGACATATTTGTGAAATGTATATTTATGCATTGTAAATAGCTTGTGTGTATGCTTTGTTTGTGTATATTTATGCTTCATATTACTCCATATCCTTTCGTAAAATATTTAATANAGGAGTTTGTCTTTTATTGCAGTGTGGAGTTGGTAAAACAATTCCCCGTGGTAGAGATGTATGCCCTTTATTTTTCTTAGATATGGTGTACTTGTACATGAGATAATATCTCATGTGTACACTTTGTTCAATTACTATTATCTAAATTTATGTAAATTCTAAAATCGCAGGATTAACTCCCTCCGTCGTAGTTTTGTCCCTTGCTATATTTGATTTTACTGATTATTCGGATTTCGTTTGGTTTATGCATTTTAAACATTTTTTGGAATATGGATTTCCTTTGTTTGGGTTCTAGTGCTGCTGATGAGGAATTAATTCCCGAAATGGCCATACAGCTCATTGAAATTATTGCAGTTGGAGTTAACATATGTGTTATGGTCTCATGTCCATTTACTCCATATCCTTTCGTAAAATATTCATATGTAATTTGTGTGTATGCTATGAATACTTGTGTGATAATGGTGCTACAGTATGACATTTGTGCTTGTTGAATATATACGTATGCTTTGTCTATGTTTGCAATATTACTACTTTTGTATAGTGCTTTGTCTGACATGTGTGCTTCTGAGATGAATACTAATGCCGAGTATCACAGTAAATAATATAGTACTTTATGATCTCTTAACTTTCAAATGACACAAAGAAAAAGATACGGAGTCAATATATGGATTATACAGTATACAGAAAAAAAAAACTTTATACAGAACTAAACAACTTCATAAAATATGCAATCCCTTTTATTAATACATAAAAAAAAACACAAAAATATTGTTTTACAGTAAATAAAGTAACAATAACATAGCAAAATATAAATTAATTGTGTCTTTAACTTTGAAAGTTCTAAAAATACTGGTTTCACTGTCAGTCGGATTATAGGTAATTCTAATTAATGTTATACACACATTATTCACTATACTCCCACTATTTTTTTCTTACCTGTATACCAAAAAATCAAAAGTGGGAGAAACGGGAATACACCTTTATTTTTCACTTGCTAATTTGCATTCCATTTATAATGCGATTAAATATGTCAATCAACGAAAAATCATACTTAATGCGGTTGGGTTGTATAATACGAACCAATTTGTTTATACTAATTAAGATAGTTCGAGCCTTATAGGAATATCAGAGAGATTTTTCTTGTTTTACGATATTTTGTAGGTCTTTTCCTATATGACCCAAAAATTAAAAAAAAATATGTCACCTATCATCTTTTGCTGTTATTAGGCTTTGAAAGTCAGTCCAAATTCAGTATTTTTTAGCAACATTTACAAGGAATATACAGGGAACATTGAGAGCATGTTTATTTTTTAGCTTATACCCCATCACACTAGGCCACGATCGTACTACGACTAAGAAAAAAATTAGGATCGTGATGCNATCGGGGTAATCGCAGTAAGGTCGTAGTAGGATCGTAGAAAGGTCTTCATGGTCGTGATGGTCGTGGAACAATTTTGAACATGCTAAAAAAAATCGTAGTGCGGTCGTGGTGAAATTTTGTCGTAGTGATGTCGCACTAGAGTCGTAGTACGGTCGTGGAGAGGTCGTGTCAAGTTCTTCATGATCGTGGTAGCATCGTGGTGGGGTCGTGAAATGCCAATTGCGAAGATTGCGCTACGATCACAGTACGATGCTACTACGATTCCATTACGACCATTCCGATTGTACTACGATCTCTTTACGACCATGCCGATTCTACTACGACCATTCCACGTTTCTGCCACGACCACAGCACGATTGAACTACGATATAAAAGACCTTAGTACGAGTTCACGCCGACTTTACTACGACATTACTGCGATCACGCAATAACCGTACCATTGGAAAGATAAATCTTGACTTGCAAAATTCCAGTGAGAGAATGTTTAAAGCTGACACAATTCGTATGAGCATTCGACTGTACAAAATGGGATACGAAACCAAGAGCTTTTGTTGCAGGCGTTTCTGATATGCATATATATCACACTCTTAGACCAAGCAACCATCTTTCATGCTGTGATATTTGACTCTCAGACTGCATCATGATTACTGATTATTGTCATGAACTGCTAAGAAAACGAAGAAAATGTAGTACATTATGATCACTCTACGGGCTATTACTGTAATATTTAGGTGAAATGCCTCTCCCCTACCACGCTTTTTTCACAGGTTTTAATGATATGATTGGAATGTAATTGCAATCAGTGAAATTTCAGGAAACGGATAAATTATATGTTGCATAGTATACCAAACAAGGGCATTAGAATACCGAAGGATCAAAGAATAAGATTACATAAATCAAAGTCCAGAGACAAGGCAAAAGCAAGAACACCAGAAAACGGAAGACCAAAGACGCTACACAACTACAAAACACAAACACTATAAATACAACAACAAAAACTAAAGCACTAACAGTGTGAACTCTCAAAAGAGTGACAACAGGTGCTCCGAAGGGGTAAGCTTGTCCGGAATGACATACAGCACAAGTCACAATCAGTGAGGCATTTGTGGGTTTGGAAGATGTGTTTGGTTGCTGATCGGTTTATGTCATTCTCAAACCCGTAACAAACCCAATAAAAATTGGTCAAGATTGTGGTGACATCGTCGTAGAATAGTAGTAAGAATTTGTTAGGTCGTATGGGTCGTATTAGAATCGTGGTTTCGTCGTTACGGGAGCGTAGTAAGGTCGTGATGGAGTCGGCATAATCGTGATAAGGTCGCAGTAATGACTTGATGGTCGTAGTGAGGTCGTGGGTTAGTCGAAATGAGATCGTAGTTGGTTCGTAGCATGAACGTGGTATGCTCGTAGTATGGTCGTGGTAACATCTTCGAAATGTCAAAAATTTGTCCAATGTACCACGACTTCTCTACGACCTTTAATTATTGCAGGTCGTAGTAAGGTCTTCATGGTCGTGGCGTAGTGTGACACAGGCATTATGCTAGGTTTAACACCGCCGATCAGACCAACTCGATCAACTCGACAATGCTGTTTTATCCCGATCAATGTCATAAAATTCATTGATCGAGCTAGCTCACGACCTCCACTCGACCTTTACCCGATTTAACACGACTAACACTCGACCGCTCTCGATCTCTTTACGATTCACGTACGACTTATGCTCCACCTACATTTGACCAACCAGACTTTGTCAGATTGAGCCAGATTATAGCCCGATTTGTGTTTGATTTACTAGACCTGGTCGGAAGAAGATCGAGAAATGGTCGAGTGTGCTCGAGTTTGTCCTATTAGTACGTTTGTATATACGGGGGTAAAATGTGAAAATTCAGGGAACAGTTCAGCATGGTGAAAGAGCAGCAAAATTTGTGGCCCATGTGGCTGATGCTTCAAAGAAAAGATGATAACTGTGATAGATCTAGAGTAGCAGAAAAGGTGGATCTGACACAGAAAGTGTGTAGTTTGGGTTATACAATAGCAAATGCTTCAAAGTCATCATTATAGAGGAATGAATGTTCGCTTTAACATACTAGCAGGCCATCCTCAACATGCGTCAGAACGCGACTGTGCGTTTTTCCTGTCATTACATGTATCACTAATCTGATACATAAAACAGAAGACATATCATCACATGATATCGGTGGTAACTAGATTTACAGTAGTTTCCATGTATAGCTTTAAACCTGATTTCTGTAGAAAATCCGGTTTTTATAAAGTGAAAATGGCGAGCGGCTGCCCGTTGGGTACATTTTCCCGGTGCAAATCTAAAAGAATTTTTTTAGTTTCTAGTAAATGTTACAAATATTCAAAATAACATTTTTCTGATGGGATTTAGCTTGAATCATATCTTGTGATAAGAGTACAAAAACCTGCTCGGAAGAAATAATATAGTTAATTCTTGAATTCACGTATTTAGTGAATCTGTTTCTGGGCTGTGTATATTGGGTACATCTTGGTTTCAATTTCAAATTCTGTCAGCATATTCGATCAAATTTAAGCCCTCTGCACATCATCCTTATACTAGAAGCATGCGCAGTCTAATATTCTTTTCTACAATAATAGCAAGATTGAGCTTTTGTCATTATTTTGTGTCCGTTGTCCATGAACTTTGCATTCAAATATATTCTATCCAGAAACCGCCGAGTCATGATAGACCTCGATTGGTTCAATCTGAAAAAAAGTCATGTCCGTTTCTAATTAATTACAACCGCCAACTGGGAATATACTAGCAGTTTTAAATTGGATCTTATGGGAAAACTCATTTAAACGTTATCTCTAAAACTCCTAAGCCAATAAGCCCAAACTTGTTACGATTGCCAATTGATGGTCCCTTTTCAAAATAGTGTCTGTCATATCGGCAGCTAATACAAGATGACTGCCACAGGGGAACAACGTTAAACATTGTACCAGAAGGATTTTCACTGGACCAATTGCAGACAAAATTGGTCAAAATAGTCCTTGGATGTTCCAGTTTCAAAATAGTATCCATGAAATCCAAGATGGCCCACAACGGGGAAGATAATTAAATATTCGACACACCTTAGATATCCATTCAAATACTTTCTACTCCGATTGGTCAAAATTGAAAACAAGAGTCCTTGGCTGGTCCCCACTTGAGATAGTATCCGGCAGATTCTCATCATATCAAAGATCATCACCAGGAAAAATTGATCACAATAGTCATTGGAGTCCTTTTGATTGCTCCTTTAAAAACTGAAGTAAGGCCCTAGTGAGAGACTGAAGCTCTTGAAAGCCTCATGTTCTGCTATTGTGAAAAGATAACATGATGTCGTGTTAAATCGAGTAAAGGTCTTGAGTGGTCGAGTTAAAGTCGGATACAGGTCGGGAAAAAATCGGGTTATGGTCGGGAAAGTCTTGTATAGAAAAAAAGAAAGAACCGTGTTAGTCGAGTAATGAACGAGTACTAATCGAGTTGATCTGGAAGCGACTCGGCATAAATCGAGGAGCGAATGAGTTAAAGTCGGGTAGAAGTCGGCATGATCGGATAAAATTTTGAAACTCGATCAAGACCGATCCCTGTTCGACCTCCTCACGACTACCTCGATCAGACCACGATTGATTCCCAACCTGTTCTCGGCATATAATGCACACGACATCTACACGATATTTTTTGACATGTCAAAAATATTCGGGAACACAGCTCGAGTTCAGCAGAGTTAGTAAGATCGCCCCGATTTGGTTAGTAGACCGAACCCGAGCATTCAAGATCAGTGTCCCGATCAATTAATATTCATGAATATTCATAGATCGAGTTCGGTCGAGTTGCTTTGATCGGCAGTGTAAACCTACCATTACAGATGAAATAAATATCTGATAGGCTTATCATTATTTTTTATATTTGAGAGAGATACACTTCAGCTATGTATTAAGCTGAAAAAATCTACATGCCACTGTTTGATAAAGAGATGTATTTGTTGTATTTTACAAAATGGAAAATATTTAACGCAAAAGGGAGATAACTCGCGGGAAAGTGAATGATATAAATCTGTCAATTTATTATGACGTCACATTGAAAAGGCTGAGAAAAGAACATTCCGGCTCAAGGTGTCTGAAGGGTGTTATTTTCCTATAGGGTCTGTAAGTCTCGTCATGTGACTCACGAGAATCCACGATAAACAGGCAATCTGGAAACGTTTCCCGCCAAAACATGACTTCAGAGGATTGTGACGTTCAAATTTTTGTTTAAAACGTCAAATATCTTTGTTTAATATGTAACAAGTTTTGATCCCGGAAGTTCCAAAATTGTACGAGACTTATAGGCCCTATTAAAGAATTTTGTGAAATTTTATTTGTAGAAACATAATTGTATTACTGTTAAAAATATAAAATAAAATTTGGGGGTCACCAGGCATTTAAGGTGTCTGCAGGGTATTATTTTCCTATTATAGAATTAAGTGAAAAATTCTGTGTAGAAATATAATTGTATTAGTGTTCAAAATATATAATAAAATTTGGGGGTCACCATGCTTTTAAGTGCAAAAACTGAAGTTAAAAATTTTAGGATTTTACATAGAAATGATAGAGAAAATGATTATATGACAAGATAGCTTTAAAAATCTATTATAGATTTTGTTCATACTTTGGATGTGTTTTGAGATCATGATATAGTTTACATATAAAAATAAAAAATATGGGTCACCGTTGAAATAAGAGAGATAAATTGCGAAATCTTAATTTCTCTAGTGATATCTATATGAAATTATTTTATCAAGTTAGCTTCCTTGCATAATTTCTGTGTTCTTTTAATCCACCAAAAAATTTACAGGACATGTGTTTTATTTCACCTTTTTGTAATGAAAATATTGTAAAAATGATAAGGGATAAAAAATTTAAATACTTTGGAACTTTCTTGACATTTTAAATAACTATTTTGTAAAATTTCATAATGAATGAAACCTAAATATACAAGTATCAGACAAAAATGGCGGAATAATACCACTGAGACACCTTAAGCGTAAAAACTGAAATTGAAAATTTAAGGATTTTACATAGAAAAATAGGAAAAATGATTATATGAGAGGATAGCTTTAAAAATGTATTATAGATTTTGTTCATACTTTGCATGTGTTTTGAGATCATTATGTAGTTTAAATATTGAAAATAAAAATTAGAGGTCACCGTTGAAATAAAAAAGATAAATTGCAAAATTTTAATTTCTGTATCTATATGAAATTCGTTTATCAAATTATCTCCCTTGCATAATTTCTGTGTTCTGTAAATCCAACAACAGATTTAAAACACATGTGTTTTAGTTCACCTTTTTGTAATGAAAAAGTTGTACAGGTGATAAAGAATAAAAATTCTAAATACTTTGGAACTTCCTTTACATTTTAGATAATTATTTTGTTAAATTTCTTAATGAATGAACCCTAAATGAACAAGTTTTTAGCAAAGATGGCGGAATAATACCACTGAGACACGTTAAAGTGGCTCACTCATCGCATATTTTAATTTGTGTCAGATTTTGGAACTCCTGTTTTTCTCCAGTTTCGTGGCTTAAAGGATTTTGCACACGGATCAAAAATTTTTATTATTGAATGTCTTCCTATAGGTCAAATTAAAGACCCCTGGCAAGTTTTCATAGAATTCTTGATATAACTTCCTAGATTTTTGACGAAAAATAGTCCTTACGTTAAATTATTTGAAATTCGAGAGAAATCCATTTCTCGCCAAATTTTTAATGACTTCTATCTCCACTAAAAGCATACGGAGCTTTATATTTCTTTTTACCATTTCATTAAGTCTACAATGCTTAATAAATTTTAATAGGTTTGAAGAAATCCTTGATATAAACAACATCAGGAGTGAGCCTCCTTAAGATGAGAGGTACGTAAATAAGCGTCTCTATCGGTTAACGTTATACATGTACATTTGCTTTAGAATGAACGTCAAATAATTTGAATTTTCACTTTAAATTGTCGTCGTTTTAAACTGTATCCTACAATTTTTCCGAAAAGTTGATATGACGTTGCGAAAGAAATTTCTGTTTTGTTGATATTATAGATTGCTGAATAGTGGTTCATTTTTCAAATCACGCCTAAAATCATAATTTTTATCGACGACGTCGCTATTCTGACGGCGGGTGTTATTTATTTTTTTTTTTTTGGTTTGCTTACCCTAAATTCATGTATTCATACCGGCATAAATAAATACGGTGATCCTCTGTACAATTTACGTCATTATAACGCAAATTTCATTGTCTAAATCATTTCATTTTTGAAAAAAACTGTAGGATACGTAATTTAAAGGCGATTATCATACTATTTTTCGGTACGTTTTATATACATTCTATATGAATACAGCATAGCTGGTTGATTTTTTAATCAGTCATATTTCAAACATGAAAATAGCTAAAACAGATTCATTTCAATTTGATATCCAGCTCTAGATCTATTTGATGCACTAACATGTAAAATTTTATGGAAATCCGGAAACATTGCTATTTACGTACCTATTGCCTTAAATCAAGTCAACTTCGCGTCAGACTCGATTTTCGATATGTGCCAAATGAGTGCGCCGTGTATTAGTGTCGATCTACTTAAAAATTACGTTCGCTGTTTATATATTTCTGTGAGATTTTTGGACTTCTCTGGCTATATTAATTCAAAAGCTTAGTAATTTTTGCTCGGTGACCCCCTACCTACTTTTTTCCATCATTTCGTTATATACATCTTTGAGGCATTCTGACAAAACTACGAGTGTCAGAAACTTTATAATTAGAATGAAAACTCTTACTATTTGTTTTGAAAAGCTTTGCTAATAGAAAAACATGAAAAAATATTGAAAATCCATTAAAGAATTTTTTATATTACAGTTATCAAAATTTTGTCGAGTTACGGTTCTCTCCAAATTTTTACTTCATTTTCCATTAGCTGCTATATGTCGTAAAATATATGAAAATATAATTGAAAGCTGATAAAAAAAATGTATTTAGTCTATTTCAAGCATTTTAAAGTGGCCTATAACCAATTAGATATGATCATTGTGCAAAATTGTTTAACCCTGTTTGAATCGATAAAACCCAATGATATCGAATGTTCATAAAAATTGAAGCTCGAACTCCCTTATGTCAGAAATTTTGTAATTATAATTAAAATGCTACCTTTTGTTTTGAAGAATTTTGCTAATAGAACAACACGAGCAAAAATAATTTTGAGAATCCATGTATGAATTTTTGAGATACAAGACGTCAAAATTTTGGCGGGAAACTGTTCTCTCTAGGGTTTTCCTTCTATTTCTGTTAGCTGTTTATATGCCTAGAAATATTTGAAAATATAAATGGAAGTTTATAAAATTTAATTCATTGTCTATTTTATGCATTTTAAAGTGACATATGAACAAAAAAATATGATACATGTGCAAAAATATTCATCCCTGTTTAAATGGATAAAACCCGGGAGAATATCGAATGCTTCTGAAATCTGCCCCTTATCTCGCTTAATTGCTGTTATTTTGTCACATTCATTATAGGATAAACATTCCTCATTTTAAACCTATGAAACATGCAGAGGAGTTCTGTTTCCCGCCATTTTTTTGAAACACTTGTTCCTTAAAAATTTCATCGGTAACCTATCATTTTTTTGTTTGGGATTAAATTAGTTTTTTTTCAATTTTCTTACATAAGAGCACATTTAATTGAAATCCCTTTTATTTAAGTATTGTCCAGCGATCATCCTTAAGATGCAATCCCTGATAAGGAATGGGTATGTTGTAGTACTAATATGCTAAATAACATTCTATGACGCCTTTATTTACCAGTTATGTAGAATAACTTTGAGGTGATGTAGGTCGTTAACCTAAAGCCTTTTTTCTGCTTTCTTCTATATTCCTTTGTAGGGCTTCGTCTATACTTGTTAGATCAGCTAGAATCCAACGTATGTACATTATTAGTGAATCGCTTTGAGCATTCTAGTGTCTATTTGACACTGGAGGGTAAAGTAAGGTTTCTACGTTGTACAAGACATTAAGTAATACAACCTCGTAATGTAAAAACCCAGAGTCTGAATATTTTTTGTTTTTCATAAGTAATATTACTTTTTATTTTTAAGCATCACACTTTTTCAAATAGTAGCAACACCATCAAAATCTAGTGATGGCTGAATAATCGCAAGAAAGTTGCCTAGAAATGTCAAACGAAAGCCATATTATGATATGTTTGATACATATACAATAATATGATAAATTCTTCGAGAAGGTCGTGTTTGTATCGGTCAAAAAGTTTCCAATAGTCACCCTTGTCTGACATGAAAATTTTACCGTGAGTTTTATCAAAATATTGACCCCTTAAAAGTACTAAGGCTTCATTCCGTGTGTGGCACTCGGTGGATGTCCTTGGGTCTGGTTTGGCCTCCTTTTCTGATAACCGTGGTAATCAGGCATCTCTTTAGACTTCTTTTGGATTATGGCTTTCCATAATATTCTATTCTAATGCAGCTGATGAGAGGTTACTTCTTGAAACACGTGTTCAGCATAACGAAATTTTCTGTTTATTACGCAACTTCCGTATTTTAGTTTTTCCTGCCACAGTTTGTATGTTATATTCATACTTCAAGTTTGAGCCCCAGTGAAATATAGTTTCCACAACAAGAACTAGTTGATTATGAAATTTCTCACATCGAGTGAAATAAATTTTGCAAATGTTTGAAAGCGAGGCTTGCCGAGCTTTAAAACATTTGAAAATTTATTTAACGAGATGTGAGAAATTTCATAACGTGTTTAAGTTGTGGAAACTGTTTCTCTAATGACTAGACGAAAAACACCGAGGACGTGTTTAAGTTGTGGAAACTGTTTCTCTAATTACTAGACGAAAAACACCGAGGATAGTATTCCGAATAAATTTGGCGGGAAATGTCACGAAACTTGTTCTCCTCTCTAGAGAGGAGAACAAATGTTTCCACACCATTCATGAAATGTGAAAACTGGATAGAAATTAGAGAAAATAAAATTAAACACCCAAAACGTATAATGTTACGTCCTTGATTTCAGTTATTACAGTCCTTCAGATGTAACCCAAGGCCAATTTTATTACTACCAATCCTATAGTTTGACAACTAAATTGCTGTTGAGAACCTGTAGAATTGGTTGAAAATTTTTGTACTTACCTGGGGTGTTAGCAACGGAAGCGTATCAGGGACATGCATCAAAAAATATCTCGCCACGGCGAGTTACCAAAAAAGATTATCTTGCCGCGGCAAGTTACCAAAAAAGATTATCTCGCCGCGGTGAGACAGTAACTCGCCGTGGCAAGTTAGCATTTCGCAGCAGCGAGATAATTATTTTATGAATGTCCCCGATACGCTTCCGTAGTTAGCGGATTAACTTTGTTACAGTGTGAGCTGTTATAAGCTGAATTTTTTTTATAAATAATATAGAAGGGATTTCATGTTTTTGAATATTTCAAACAAATTTTAAAAAGGTGAAAATTTTAGTTTTAATCTGTTCAACATTATTATTTTTGGTCACTCCATGTACTTTTAGAGATACTGTAATTCATTTCTAGTATTATTTTGGTATAAAACAGAAAATCAGTAATTTGGCCCTGACAGATTATTAATTTGCCAAGAGAGGTAATAGAACACAAAAAATATCTCCAATCAATAATTTAGTTTTTTTCACATTTCTCCCTCAAAATATTGTTCATGGGCAAATGTAGGCAGGCATTCAAAATGTGTTAGTTTCAAAATCATTTGCTTCAGTATATTTTTATTCATATCACATTTACATAAAATGATGCCAAGTCTTTGCAAAATTAAAAACAGGATTTTATCCAATCTAGGAATGCTTTTATTAAATATGAAAACAGTTCAAAATCTTCAATCACCAAACACAAAATATTATTTCAATGAGTGAGTATCAACCTCTCAATTTCTTAAACCAATTCTACAGTTTTTTTGCAACAATCTAGTTGTCATTCTGTAGAATTGGTAGCAAAATGGTCAATACAAACACACAAAAGATTACTATCAGAAGTGAGTATCAACTTTTCAATTTATTAAACAAATTCTATAGTTTAAGCAACAATTTAGTTGTCAATTTGTAGAATTGGTTGCCAAATGGCCAGTAAAATTGGTCTATAGTTACACTTAAAGAACGATAATATGAACCATTTGACAATGCACGTTTACTGACTAACACCGACTGTGACAAAATCAGACTTTTCACCGGCAGTGTGACGGGTGCTGCGTGTGGAGCAGATCATGCTTACCCTTCCGGAGCACCTGATGATACCTCAGTTTTTATAGAAGTTCACACTACTAGTGCTTTAGTTTTGTGGCGTTTTTGTTCATTTTTGTTTGTTTGTTATGTCTTTGCCATACTGTCTCAATTCGTGTTGCTGTGAATTGCCGTGATTTTGGATTTATGATTTTAGAATTTCCCCTTTCCGCGTTCTTGCTTCGATATTCGTTTGCCGATGTATTTGTAGTGATTGCGTAATTTTATGTATGTTTTACGTTGTTCAACAAGGAGGGTTTGACCTGAGGTCTGTATAGTTGTCTCTGTCAATCTTATGGTCAGAATTGGACAAGTGTAGTTTAATGGATAAAGGGATCATTATCCACCAAGAAGCCCAATTAAGTACAATAACAAAAAAGTAACTGAACATAAAAAAAATTTTGGTTGTGTTGATAGCAATATAGTGGTGGGTTTCATAGTTGCATTAATGTAGGATTTCGATTTTTTGCACATTGATCAAGAGGACAAATCTGTACATTTTTTTGTGTTTGCCTTTTAATCAAAACACGCCCGATAAGAGTATTATTGCAACGGTCAAGCGAGTGACAAAAGTTTCAATTCAAAAAGATTTAATTTCACACCCAAGCCGACGCTCGAAGTACTGACCACAGGTATAGAAACATCGATGATAATTGATTGAATGAATTCTTTATTGCTAAAAGCACTAAATATGCTATAGCAACATAAACATATTTACAATGTGACAAATTTTGACAAATTGCAGAGAGCAATACAAATGTAACAATATTATGAAACAATATGTGATCTAGTTAACCAAGCTAATTTTATAAAATTACATAGTTTTTGAATAAGTGATACAGAGGATGATTTCAACAAATGACTAAGTTTTGAAGTGTTAGGCCAGGAACAATAATATCTGGGTAAGATAATTGTACGAATTTGTCTATAAGCAGGACAGACCAATAAAAAATGATATTCATTCTCTATGCAGTTCATAATACAACATTTACACAAGCACATTTCTCTATCTATGTCATTGTATCGCCCAGTTTCTAAATTTAACTTGAATGTACCACTTCTTAATTTTGTTAGGAAATGCAAGTTGTAACTATAATCTAAATAATTCTCAAAGCAAAATTCTGATTTAATATCTTTGTAAATGATTAATTTTTGACATCCTTCTATGGATGCAAACCAGTTCTGAATATAATTATCCTTGATCCTGTTTATAATAATTTCTACAGGTATAACAAAATTCACATCGAATTGTTGGTACCATATGTAATTTAAACCCATATCAAAAAGCAAATCACGTACTTTAGATACCCAGTTTTCTCTTCAGGTAACATAGTATAAATATCATATACAATAGGTGGTTTCTTTATCAGAATTTTAAACAATTATTTTATTATTCTAAATTGTCTAATAATAGACATAGGAAGATGACCTAATTCACCATAAAGAAAACAATTAGGCGCAGATCTACCTTCATTTAAGACAAAACGGCAAAATCTATTATGGATAGTCTCAACGTCCTTGCCGCGATGGAAACCTCATATCTCCGAAGCGTAACATAGCACAGATGACACCATACTGTCGAATAGTTCAACCTGTTTCTTTTTTGTCAAATATAGACCTTTAATTGAATTAAACAATGAAGATAACGCTGTCGATCCTTGTAGGGACAGTCGTTTTTGTGTTTGAAGAAACTTCCCATTTGAATGTAGCAGCATTCCTAAATACACATACGAATCTACAATTTCCAATTCGTTGTTATCATAGTAAAATCGACAGTTAACTGGTTGCCATCCATTTCGGAATACAACAATTTTTGTTTTATCGGTGTTCACTTCAAAACTCCATTTATTACAATAAATTAAAAGTTTATCTAATAGGGCCTGAAGAATTTCTGGTGATTTCCCGAATAGTACAGTGTCATCTGCAAATAGGAAAAGGTATATCAAAATGTTATTAGCATTCACTGCATTGTTACGATTTTCCATATTCATATCTTCAATCAAGTCATTTATAAAGAAAAGAAATAGCAAATGCGATAAGGGTTCACCCTGCTTAACTCCCATCAAATTGTCAAATGAATTGGACAAAGTATCACCAGACCTTAGACGCATTCTAATTGACGAGTAAACAGATTTAGTAATAGATACAAATTTAGAACTAATTCCACTTTTTAAAAGTTTATATATTAGAATTCGTCTATCTAGCTTATCAAAAGCTTTACGGAAGTCTACGAACGAACTGAAAAGTTTATCTTTATGTTGGAGCGTATGACAAATAATCCCATGTAGCACAAAAAATGGCGTCTATTGTAGATTGACCGGGCCTAAAGCCGAATTGATTGTTAATCAATTTTTCCTCTTCTTCTGCCCACGACAGTAAAAGATTTGTCAATATAGTAGTGAATAGTTTAGACAACACACTGACTAATACAATAGGACGGTAATTGTTGGGATTCGATAGATCCCCAGACTTAGGAACTGCAATAACTAAACACTCAGTCCAATGACTCGGATATATTCCAGACGTAAATATAAAGTCAAATAGCTTTTTCAATATTGGTGCTAACAGATTCGGACATGACGTTAACATTTCACTAATAATACCGTCATTACCAGCACTTTTACCCGACTTAAGGTAGATCGGTAGTCTTCCGCCATTTTGAATTTGTTATTTATGCCGTTATGGTATTATCTGCTTTTTGAATATGCAAATATTTTTATTTTTAATGAATCAATCCATATTATATCAATAATACAAAATGCAAAGAACCTACATGCACTTGATTTCACATGTCTTTATCTAATTAAACGAGGTGTGATAACTTGATAATTAAATAAATTGGAAGACGATTTTTGAAAAAGGGAGATAATCTGATATAAATATTTAACATAGATATCACTATGAAAATTCACATTTTACAAATTACATGGAAAACAAAATCGGTGACCGCCATTTTTCTTTATATTTTTCGAAAGTATGTTCAAAAGGCTAACACACGAGTAAAGTAGAAAGAAATCTATGGAATAGTTTTAAAGAAATCCACAATATACCCGTTTTTCCCTATATATTCATTAGAAATATTTGATTATTTTGATATTAGTTATTTCAAAAACTAGCACGGTGACCCCCCTTTTTTATTTTTTTATTTCAATGCTTATGTAATAAGGAAACTTTCCTGTAAAAATTAAAAAAATCTATGGAAAAAAATTTGGAGTACCCATCTACCTTATGCTTCTTAATTGTTAATATAATTTCTTCGGATATTTCGGAGTCTAATTCATTTATACTGATACCATCGAAAACTGTATTGTTAATGAGATTTAAAACTTCATCACATAGATCCGGTGGATTGTCACCAAGAATAGACTCAAAATGATTGAACATTGCATCATTGTCAACTTTTGAATTTGTACTTTTCTTATAGTTATGTACCGCTGACCAAAATTTTTTTAGGTTCCGCTTTCGCTAAATTACATAATTCTTCACCCTTTCGTCGTTTATAGTTTACTTTGGCTTTACGTTTTGTCTTGTTGTAATTGTTTCTCTCTATTACATACGATTGTCTGTTTATATCTGTTGGGTGGCGAAAGTAAAAGTTCCGTACAGTATGAAATTTTCGACGAGCGGACTCGCAGTTTCTATCAAACCAGTCATTATCGGGTCTATTTGTAACTGCATCATCACGCAAACTGAGTATGGAGCGACCAAAAACTTTGTAGGCATTATCATACAAAACTTTAGTAAGGTCCTTCACTGCATTGTTCATGTCATCAACATTCGAGATATCATTCACAGAGGACAATAAAGTATCTATTTGTAGCTGTACGTTCTCTACAAAGTCCGTTGATTTGTTATTATCCCATTTCAAATATGTATGAACCGTTGGTAGTCCATTCTTATGTATGTTATCAAAATCAAATTCAAACATTAACGGCGCATGGTCTGAAAATTCAGAAAATTCTAAAACATCAAAGTTTGATAACAGCTTATAATCGTCTGGAGATACAAGCAAGTAGTCATTAACACTTCTTCCTCGCGCTGTACAAAACGTGAACTTTCCATTTGTGTCATTTCCTAATCTACCGTTGGCCACCGTGAGCCTCGTACTATAACATAACTGTAAAAGTTTACGACCATGTTGTGTTATCTAACGATTTTCGCTTCGAGACTATGGGGTTTTCAAAATGTTCAGCACTTGGAACATATCTATCTAAATTGTCAGCGATATATAAATCAATTGATTGAAAGCGCTACCCGGAGAAGATTTTAGATTTGATTGGATAGTTTTATTATTATGCAACCAATCAAATGTAAAATCTGATCAAGACGCTACTGTCAATCAGTTATTCTGCATGCACGATCTATGTTGTCTCATGTCACTAAATTAACAATGTGTAAAATATTTTTCTTTCTCCACAGGCAGTCTTTTGGAGCGTCGGCTTGGGGTGTAAAATTACATCTATTCAAAATGAAACTTTTGCCATGCACTTGCTTGAACGTTGCAATATATATATTTTGTGTGTTTTTAATTTTTGAAAAACACGTTTATTTTTGTCACAAACTATTTTAATAAATAAGGCGTATTTTATTCTCCCCTTTGTCATAAAGTACAAATATTTTACGAAAGGATATGGAGTAAATGCACGTTAGACCATAACACATATGTTAACTCCAACTGCAATAATTTTAATGAGCTGTATAGCCATTTCGGAAATTAATTCCTCATCAGTACTAGAATCCAAACAAAGGAAATCTACAATTTTAAACTAGAGGTACTGTGACCTAAAGGGCCACAAAATGATGCCCCCACTCCCCATTGGAGGAGAGGATCCCAATATAAATTGTCACAAAAAAGTAATAATTGCACAATTCCATTGTGAAATTTGCGTAAATAGACCTCGAAAATGAAACAGGGAGTGGAAGTCCGGCAATCCTGAAATCGCTACTTGCGGTATAGGACATCACTCTTAAATTGTATAAAAAAATTCAAGTTACAGTGATAAAAAGTTACTGAGAAAAAGGTTACAAAAAGTTTCTACAATTGACAAAAGATCTCGAAAATTAACCAAGTCGCTAAACAGGAATTTGAAGTCCGGCAATCCTGAAATTGCTACTTGCAGTATAAGACATCGTTCCTAACTTGCAAACAAAATTTCAAGTTGCAGTGATGAGTAGTTACTGAGAAAACTGTTACGAAAAGTACTTACGATTGACAAAAGATTTCGAATATTAACAAAGTCGGTAAACAGGAAGTAGATGTCTGGAAATCCTTAAATCGCTACTTGCAGAATAGGACATCATTCTAAACTTGCATACAAAATTTCAAGTTGCAATGATGAGTAGTTATTGAGAAAACTGTTACAAAAAGTTTCTAAAATTGACAAAATATCTGGAAAATTAACTAAGTCGATAAACAGGAAGTTGATGTATGGCAATCATGAAATCGCTACTTGCGGTATGGGACATCATGTAAAACTTGCATACAAAATTTCAAGATGTCGTGATCAGTAGTTACTGAGAAAACAGTTGCAAAAAATTGTTTGCTATCACAGACAGACAGACAGATAGACGAACAGACAGACAGACAGACAGACGGACAGAGTGATTCCTATATACCCCCCTGAACTTCGTTCGTGGCGGTTATAAAAATGTTTTAAATGCATAACACTAAACGAATCAGTAGTATCAAATATAGCATAGGACAAAACTTCGATGGAAGGAGTCAAACTTTGGAATTTAGAATTCACATAAATTTAGATAATAGTTATAGAGAAAGTATACACGTGAGATATATAAGCATTTTTGTATGTTTTACAAGGATTGTTAAAGAAAAGAATAGATTCATAATGATTTTTCTTAGCAATATTTTGGATCTTGCAAACAGACAGATTAAAAGGAAAAAAAAGGAGGACGTGACTGTCGACATAGATTAAACAGGAATGTGACAAAATGGTGCGAACATTCAACTTTTATTTGAAAAATGTAGAAAATTGATCACAGGGAATGATAATCCTTTGACGCACAGAAAAAAAAACAAAAATGTTAAAATAAAATTAATAGCGAGTATCCATATAAATCTGACAGTATACCGTCGTTCACAGTCACATTATAAGGTATAATATTATGTATATTTAGCGTTTGATAAACGGATTAAAATAAAACAAATTTACCATTGACGTGCTGAAAAAAAGTCAAGAAATAAAACTTCACTTTCAAGTAAATCTGAGATTCAATCTTATATACATGTAAATACAACGTTTATAACAAAAGTTGCCTCTTTCTATCAGCAAATGAAGCTGAAATGGTTTAGAATTTAAAATTACAAAATTCAAAATTACTTTAAAGTATGCCGAAATCAGGAGAGAAGTCTTCTTACTTAAAAAATAACCTCCCAAACTTTAGATATTACAAATCATAGGGAAGAAATATATGTCAGTACTTATTTGGTAGGTTACCACAATATTCATTTGTATGTTTGTTCTTTTTGTTTGGTTCTTTTGTTTTGTTTGTTTTTGTTTTTGTTTGTTTTTGTTTTGGATTTTTTTTTTTGTTTTTTGTTTGTTTTTTCCTCAGAATCATACAAGATTAGGCATATGGAATGACCGTTTAAACTTTCACGACAAACATGATTTTGACTATGGAGTATTATTCGTATTTCTAGTTTTAATATCTGATTTAAAACAGTTCTTGTTATCTGAAAGAGGATACTCACTCTGCTCGACGACTTGGTCCTCCTATTATTTATGATTATGTACCATCGCCTCTGCACTATCATACCATTCTATCTGTCTTCGCCTCTCACCACCAGACCATTCCAACAATTTATGACTAAGCGCCATCACCGATGAACTACCAGACCTATACTGTCATCTATGACCAAGTGCCATTACTCTGCATTGCAAGACGATTCCCTTCGACGTATGAGTGTATCATCTACTCTGCACAACCAAACCATTCCTGTTATTCAGGATTATGTTCTGCCTCCTCTAGACCACCATTAGATTCCTGTTACATGTATCTATGACAAAGTGTCTTCCTCGCCTCTGCACTTCATGAATTTTCATGTTATTAATGACTATGTGCCGTCGCCTCTGCACTACCATACGATTCCTGTTATTTATGACTATGTGCCGTCGACTCTGCTCTACCACACGATTCCCGTTATTTATGACCAAGTGTCTTCTCCCCTGAACCATAAGACCTTTCATGTTATTCATGACTTTGCAGTCGCCTCTGCAATACCAGACCATTCCTGCATGCGATTTACGATCAAGTGTCATTGCTCTGCACTGCCAAACCATCCCCTTCAATTTATGACTGTGCCCTCGCCTCTGCAATTCTAGACCATTTCCTACGAGTTATGACTATATAAATTCGCCTATGAACTACCAGTTCATTCCTGCGATTTATGACCAAGTGTCATCACCGTTGCACTACTAGACCATTCCTATTATTTATGAACATCTGCCATTGCTCTGCACTGCCAGACAAATTCCTTCGATTAATGCCTGTGTCCTCGCCTCTGTACTACTTGCCATTCGTACGATTTATGACAATGTGCCGTCGCCTCTGCAATAACGGACCATCAATGTTTTTATGACTATATATCGTCAGCTCTTAACTACCAGATTATCTCTGTTTGTTATGACTATGTGTCTTTGCCTCTGCACTACTAGAAAATTCCCCAAGTTAATATCCATGGCTCTGCACTATTGTACCATCTCTGCGATTTATGACTATGTTCTGTACATCGTTTAGATTTAATAAAACATTCTTAATATAGAAATTTTTCCACCTTTTTTGTTAATGAGTTCAGTTTGTTAAAGGCGGCCAACTGCAGAAATACTATGAAAGTAGTTGCCTGCTTCTCTCAATAGGCAGACAATGGCTTTAAAAGGCAGCCGCCATGCATAGTCAGAAGGTTAAGAACTACTTTAAATGTAACCACCAGCTGATCGCAGTATACATAGACGTCTGTCATTCTTCAAAGTTAGCTTTAAGCTTTTAGCACAGCAGTTCACGGGTCATCTCAATGAAAGGAAAATTGCTGTTACTGTGGTTCTATATTGGCATAAAATTACTTTAAACTGTTGCTTTCTGTTTTAAGGATATATTTTTGTTGGTGATTATTCAATGAAATATATTCCCGTGGTCGGGTATTATAAATGTGAGAAGAGTAGCGCTCTTTTATAAGACACAAATGCAACGATCTGTACAGATACACAATGAAAGTATATGGACCTGCGAATACATGGTAAAAATTAAGCAGTGGAACAACGCTTTTATTTTTGTACTTCATCTTGAAGTCACCATGAGGCCTTCAACAATTAAAGTAATGGAGTATTTATGTGCTTAAGGTTCATAAATAAAAACAAGGTAAGCTAAATCCTTGACTTAAATGTTCGTTGTTATAAAAACACAACTTGTTGCTGTTTTCTTATTCAAATGCAGCTTTAAATATTTGGAAAGCAGCCTTTCATTTCTAGTCGATATAACTCGGACGTCACAATATATGACGATCATCTGTATGGCTAGCCGTTGTACATATTCATTGAATATGCAACTATATCAAGGATTTCTTAAAGTTCATCAATCAGTCTTTCCAAATTACTGTTTTCAATCTGTTTTTGTCCTTTTCATTGATCGATTTTGTAGAATCTAATTCAGAAACGTTAAACAGAATATAAATCAAGAAGATAAGTGATAATGGTACTGCCATATGCAATCCCTTTTTCAAATGGCAATAAATTCAATTTCGTTAACACGACTGAAATTTAAAACGTTTCCAGTATCTTCATTAAGCGATATCAAAAAGAAAATCTAATTATATCCACTAGAAGTCTTGCTATGAAACAAACAATTTACAACACTTTTAACGAAGCTGATACAATTATCTCAGACAGGATACCAGGATGTTGTGTGTGTAAGATGCATATTATTGGATTTAGTTTTTAAGTGACATAAAATCTATATATTCCCACAATAAACCAAACTAATACCTATTTGGTCAAATGTGCTTAGAAAACACATTAAAACATATTAGTAAAGAAAACTGGTTTATGCTTTGATAATACACAAAACGATAAAAAAGTGATATTAAAAATGATTAAATTCTTTTGGTGGACGAATTTAGCAGCGTTCTTAATTATACATTTGATTCATGAAGCAATGAACAACCAATATTTCAAGATTTAGGCCCACAGGATTACAAAACAAATGATAACAGAAACTCCTTCAATGGTCAAAACTTACAATCACTAGCAACATGCAGTAGAAAAAACACAAATGAAAGACAAAATCCAAACGTAGACAACGGAATTCGGGATAGCCAGGCTTAGTACTGGCACCGTTGTCTCGGGATAGCCAGGCTTAGTACTGGCACCGTTGTCTCGGGATAGCCAGGCTTAGTACTGGCACC
>MJUU01000397.1:1487-17159 GCA_002080025.1 Modiolus philippinarum | reverse complement strand
AAACTAAATTTATGGTAACTTATTATTTGTTTGCACTGTTATTCTTCCATATTTGACAAAACATCCAATACGGGACTTCTGAGTCGTGTTCAAACCGTAATAGATTTCCGACACTATACGAAAAAAATCAATACATCAATACATTGAGAGGGAAGCACTAATTAATGAACACTGATGGGCAAAGGGTGGTTTATATTCAATCTGTTGTAGCGGTCAGGTTAATTGTTTTCATCAATTAAAATTTAGTTAAAAACTTGTCATGTAGGAACAATTGTACATGTATACATCAATTTCATAGATTTTTTGTTTTCATGTTGTATATATTTATTTAAATAGATCAAGAACCCAGTCACTCCGTCTCACTGGTATTTGAGGGGGTCGTTTCCGCCTTCAATAACACGAGAGTTCCTATCTTGAAAGTCCCATATTTAGTATTCAATTTCTGCTGAAATTTTGTTATACTTTTAAAACAATAAGAGGGATCAAAATCAAAGTCCATAATAAGGTAAAACAAGTGGAACAATCATGCATTGTGTAGCTGCTTTCAATATGGGAAGCACAGAATTGCCCCACATGCACTCCCATTTTTGCGAATTTTTTTTTGAAAAAGAGGGAAAGTATTTCCTTTATTATGAATACAAAGCATATATTTAGTAGACACTCGTTTCTTAAAGGTCTCATTTCCTTGTTTTGATTTCATGGCTTCTAAATGTTCCACTATACAGTACAACCAATTTGAAACTGTCGTATAATCCAAGTACATTGCATTTATATGTTTAGTACATAGTGTTACATTTTTTGAATCCCATATTAATACTGTAAGAACCGAAGTCTAGAAATCTAAAGAAAGATTTTAAAAAAGCCTGCAACGTATCTTTTTCTCTTTTCAAAATGCTACTAGGCAGTACTATAGCTAGATATCTACAATATACCAATGCCGAAATTAAAAACCAACGAATATCTGACGTCTAATGAGCTCACTAGACACATAATCAGAAAATAATTGTTTTATCACAACAACTCGTCAATTCTCTTTTATTTTTCAGAGATGAACAAAAATATTTTTTTCCGTTAGGTTATATGTTGAACTGATCAAAAAATATTTTTCCATTATGTAAAATGTTGAACTGATCAAAAAATGTTTTTCCACTAGGTAAAATGTTAAACTGAAAAAATATTTTTCAATTAGGTTATATGTTGAAATATGTTCTCTGCTTTGTGCCAAGTTGTTTGATCTTAGCGAAATTAACTTTATTTGATTAAGACTCTCTATATATTATCAAAGTTCAGTTGAAGTAAATTGGTTTCAGTTGTTCTTGTTAGATAACTAGATATTAAAGTTACTGTAATAAAAATTACCGAACATAATTGTAAAGAGGCGAAATACACAGGGCAAAAAAACACAGCAGGTGCAACTTGAACCACCGTAACAATGTAAACCACAATAGTCCTGAATTGGTACTGGTATTTTGGAGAAATCGTGGATTAAACAGGTTTTATGGCAAGCCAAACCTCACTTTCCATGGCGGTTATGTCCGAGAGCAACTCACCAGCAAGTACTGTTGAAAGGTTGTAGACATCGAATGGGGGTAATAACAAAATTACCGAACAGAGTGGTCAAGAGCTAAAGTCCACGAGACAAAAAGAGAAATCAGGTAGAAACCACCGGAATAAATGTCGACTGCAATGGTCTTAACGTGGTACAGGCATTTCAAAAGAAATGTCGGGTTAAACCTGTTTTATGGCATGCCTAGCCTCCCCTTCCATTGCGGTTGTGTCCGGTAGTAACTAAACAGAAGTTGCTATTGAAAGGTCGTAGACAGTTAAAAGAAATTATCATCCTGTAATACTAAGTTAAATTGAATCTTGATTCACAGGTAGGACCGAAACTTCAAATTTTTGATATTTTATAATGAACTTTTTTAATGATCGAATGAGACGGATTCTTTTTTGAAGTCTTGATGAATTAGGCGGTCACGGAGATGAAAAATTCTGCATAATTGATGTCAGCTCTCGTGTAACGAATCGGATTTGAAACAATAAAATCCGTAAGTGCGAATATTACTGACCATGTTACATGTAAGGACATTTATACTTTGAAATTAAAGTCGTCACTTTTGCCGTAAATTTTCGTACAGGGATGCCTGATATTCAGAAACGCTTGAAACATAAGGATATATAAAAGCGCCTTATATATATTGGAAAAATATTTGTGATGATATGACTTGAAACTATGACAGCAAATTTACCAAAATTTTATTGCAATAATATGCAGTATTTTCATCATCGAAAAAAATTGAAAACTCACGAACATGACGAAGATTGTATGTACAAAGAAATCATAATTTCAGCTATCTGCAATGAAAACATTTTTGGGTGAAACTTTTTTGTCTGCTATCACCGTTTGAATAATTAAAGTCTTTTGTTCTTTTTGCACTTATGCAAATCTTATTTGTTCAGGTAGTTGCAACCACAATCTCAAAATTACTTATTTTTCCGCCTGGTATTAGATTTTGTATGTGTATCTCTCTCTATAGCCGTTATTTTTGATAATTGCTTATAAAGTAAGTGTGAACCGAACCGTCAGTCAAAAAACCAACAATCCAGGGACAACGGCAACATCGGGAATACCAAGAAATAGAGACACTGCATGAGTACGGGACAGAAAAGAAAAATGAACACACATTCACATGAACAACACGGACCCAATAAAAATATAATTTACACCATTATTCATCACTAACTTCTTAAAAAATTAACTGATCAGTCTTCACATACATTAAACTGAAAACATGACTTTTCCATTTCTTGTGTGTTATCGTCATTTCAGTAGTGTACCTCGGTGCTGACCCGAAAAACCAATTTTGTTTAGAATCTTGCAATATTAAAATTCTGCTTAAATCTAAGGATTATCATCCCCTTGCATAGGTCTCTCTTTATCTTTTAGGGTTTTTCATTTATATCCTTTTTTGGTTGTTTGTTCTTTAGAATGTATTCTATCAGAATTTACATAATGCATTATTTATTTGATCTGCACTAAAAAACACAAGTTGTCGAAATGGTCGTATGCAGAAACCATAACAGTTACTTCTTTATTTTGTTATTTATTACCACTAGGCTGATGCCACTGCTGGTGCACTTAAAGATCCTGTGGGTATTAAGCGAGCCAACAGTCAGTACCTCGGTTCTAACCCAAAATAAAACTAAGGAGTATCACCCTCTTGCAAAGTTCTATTCCATGCATTTTTGGCTTTTCATTTATATGTTTTTGGTTATTTGTCCTCCATCAGATTTTACAAAGTTTTAGTTTATTGTCTTCCAAATATTTTAATTTGATTTGCACTGAAGAGATATTGGTTGTCGAAATTTCCAATGCAGAAACTAAATTTACAGTTACTTTGGTATTTTATTCATATATTTCCATTAGGGAGATGCTGATGGTGCACTGTTAGTCCCAGAGTGTGTTAACAAACCCATGGATCAGTATTTCTTTAGTGCTGACCCGAAAACCTATTTCCTTTAAAAACTTGCAATATCAAAATTTCAGGATAAAATTGCTGAAAACTAAGGGATGTCTAACCCTTGCATAGCTCTGTCCTAAGCTTTCTTTTTTCTTTTCTTTTTTTGGCTTTTTCATTTGGAACTTTTTTGGTTGTTTGTTCTCTATCAGATTTTACAAAGATTTTGTGTAATGTCTTACAAAGGTGTTGATTTGATCTACACTGAAGAGATATAAGTTGTTGAAATTGCTTTATGCATAAGCATAACTAACGGTAACTTCAGTGGTAATTAGTTTGCAAACACTTTTATTCTTAGATTTCCTAAAACACTAAAAGACAGTTTATATTTTGGAACTCTACTAAGCAACCTTATGTTTTTTCAATTACTTTGCCTACAATTACGATTATTCTTAATGATAAGATTGCAAAAATTTCCCGACTCACTTTAAGCATATCAATCTTGGAATTCAATCTAGAAACCGTCTCTTGTTCAATTCCTTCGCGTAAAATATTCATTTTCAGTTACTAAGTTGCAGAGATATCTTATTCCAATTTTGGTAAAACTGAAAACAGGTGGATTTTTTTCACTTTGGGTCCAAAAGGAGAGCGCGAGAGATGGTCGAAATTCATTTTAAACTGTGCTGTTCTACTCTGTGACTAGCAAAGTAATACGAAAGTCTCCACGACCCAAATTAAACCAACTGCAACTGATTATTACATGTACATTTGTATTTACGTGCGTCTCCATACTCTACTTAAAGTATTTGCTTCAAATTGCAACAATGAAAGAATATGAAGAAAATGCACATGACGGAAAGTCTCTACAAATAGACAGAGTAAGAATTTTTGTGTGGAGAAAGTCTAGAGGAAGAATGTTGGTGTTGAGAAAGTCTCTACAAAAAGACAGAGTAAGAATATTTGTGTAACTGTCGTACATGAAAAAAACAACGAAATAAAAATATGGTAGACCATGGTAGAATCAAGCAATAGAACAAGTCTTGATGTACAATTCAAGAATGTGATATCACATGGTACACGTACAGTAAATATAACTGGACAAATATCAAGATGTAAAGTGGCCTTGATTCAATTTGAGGAGTTCATCTTTTTCTTAATTTTTCTTGACTTATCAAGTTGATTGGATTTACTTATTCTCCATTTATTCTGAAGGTTATAATTTCCTGTTGTTTCTCAGCGTTACAATAGTTTTTGATTGATTACCCTGTCGATGCGTGGAAATCTTGTCTTTTGTCCGCCATTTTTATTTGCAATTTACATTATCGTACAAGATGAGTAACTTAACAATTGTAGGGTCATGAAAACCACTTTTGTTGACTTAATTTCGTTCGATTACGAGAAAAGATGATTGTCCAGTCGTTTGCTAGATGAAATATGTGGATATTCTATCTCGTGATAGGACAGAGGTGACTACAGAGAGACGATTAATCAATGGTTACAATGTTTACAGACTGCATTGGCAATATACAATCTGAAAACAAAATGTCAGACTGTTTATAATCCGCTTTAATTTGATCATTAATGGAAAGAGGGTCACGTTTTTATTAGCATAAAGAAAATAGATTGTTTATACTAAAATTATCTCTACCCAACACTTCTAAGTAGCTATAATTACCGATTGTCAAGATTATTCTTAGACCGGCATTAACATCCAGTTTAAAAGCGTCATCTTTTGGAACCAAGATAAAAATGCTGACAATTTTGCCATAATAACACAAGGGTGTCTTCTTTGGGTTATTTTGGTAGACTTGTACATCCTTCGCTGCGACAGATTCATACTGGACATGGTAACTTTTGTCGTTAGTTGTAAACCTTTTCAAGGATAATTGTCATCCTTTATTGCAGAAGCAATGCCAAATGTTAATAATATCAAAAACATCAATTTATGTTTTTTCGACGAATTATATAATCTCTCTATATTTCTTTCTTTTCTTTTTTTTTTGTTTTTTGCGTTTTTTTTTTGTTTTTTGTTTTTTTTTTATATTCAAAAACTTGTTGTATTCGGAATAAATTGGCGAGAATATCCAGGGCCTAGATCAATCTCTACTAAATCTTAAATGGTCGTATTGCAAGTCTTTCGCACTAGTGATTTAATTTCTCGCATTATTTTTTCTCTGAAATCATTAAAATGTCTTTATTGGTCTGTGTATTCAGGGATTACGTCCATGAAATCTAGGACTATTTATTTAAACGCAATGTAGTTTGAAATTTCAATGACAGCGTGATAGGTTTTGCAGAATTATATTTCAATTATTTAGACATTACTTAAAAAGAATACAAAGTAAGGATATGGAGTAAATGCACATGAGGCAAAGTCTCTACAAAACTATGGAACAAACAAGCAATGGAACAACACCTTTATTGTTGTTCTTCATTTAAAGTCACAATGAGGCTTTCAGCCATGAACTTTGCTCATTCCTCAGTAAGTTCGGGAGACCCCTAGCACCGGAATGCAGTGGAATTCATTGCTAAATGTTGAGCAAGTATACATACATGTTTTTTTTACTCATGGATGTCGGCATCTTCCCAAGTCAAGTGTTTGAGGCCCATGTCCTCCACAAACTTGGAAGTTTGCAAAATTAAGTTTGTGGGGAAGGGCATGGACCTCAAACACTTGACTTGAGAGGATTGGATGTCGGTTGTCGACAAACAAATTGCAAAGTGCTCTCACAATCACTGTCACCTGTTGTCCAGGACAATAACAACTTGTAGACAATCACAGGGTACTCATCACGATTTCGAGAAAAAATGGTAATATTAGATAGTAGATGTCGGCACTATAAACATGTGGTCTGAATAATATTTGAAAATTACAAAAAAAAAATAAATAAAAGGCGAAATTTTGAAAGTATGATAGTGTATCCATATGCGAAATTCTGTCAAGAACAAGTTCACCATAACTGAACTATATAGAGAACATTAATCTCTCGCACAGGACATCTTTTTACGGACTATACAATTTAGATGAGACAAACCCCAGTCTTAAATAAACAAGGAAAGAGTGTGAAGTAACTACATACTAGACAGTATCTACAAAAACTTGGTAGAACGAGCAATGGAACAACGATTTTATTGTTGTTCTTCATCTTGACGAACACTTAATAACAATATTAAGAGTCATCTTACTGTAAAATCAATTGTTTGTTGTAATCGCGAATTAAAAGCAGTACGTACATAGCAAGATTCATATAATATTCGTAATATGGACATGAGACAAACAGAATGTTTGAAAATAGCAATATGTCTTTATATAAATAATTAATAAATAAAAAAAAATACCGAAGTTATGTTTGATGATTTAGTTTTTGAAATATATTTGTTTCATCATTTTATTTTCGAACCTGCATAACATCAGATAAGCACAAAATTTAATACACTGTGAACATTTTGTTTGCTGTTGATGTTTGTTCCATGTGAAGCAGAGGATGGTCACACATCCCGAAAAACCTGACTATGCTTCTGGTTTTAATTGTTCTTTTATTATTTCGTCCCCTTTTACTGGCAATCCACAATTGCCCATTTACCCCAAGACAAACAACGTTTACGGCAAACACTATGCTAAGAATCGAATTTGTATTGTGTACACAAGGTATATGTCATTTCTGTATCAATCGTTCAATAGCATTTCAATAATCTTGTCAAGTGAAGAGAGTTTTGTGAAAATCGATCAAGAAAGGTTAAAACCAATACAAAATAACCATCTCAGACTGTCTTAAAAGATTGACAGATGTATAAATTTCCCTCAAATTGTGTGATTTATTATTAGTTTGTTGCTTTCAATACAAAACATTCTCTTTTCCATCACTGTGAAACAATCGATCTTTCTACATGACCCTTAAATGTAAAGAAAAACTTACAATTAACAAATTCCAGCATATGTACCTGGTTATCATCGCGATATGTGATATTGCCGTATTTGTAAACACATTGCAATAGGACAATAATAAACCCATCAATACAATAAAATATGAAATTCGACCAATTAAAAAAATGTAAAACCCCCGTCACACTGGATAAAGTTCTTACTACGTTCTCCTGAAGTCCCAAAAAATCAAATGAACGTGGCAAGAACTTGCTGAAAGTAGTAAAGGCGTGATAGAAATCACCCGCTTTGTTGTTCGACCAGAAAACAATATCAAAAACAAAAACAAAAAAGAAGAAATACTTGGATGTGAAATAGATCACTGGTCAAACAATTTATTCTATTGAAAAGATGTTGTCAGGATACATATCTTGCAAACTTTCAGTTCAAATTCTTACGCAGAATTATCAAAACCAATTCCTTTTTTATATAAAATAAAGATTAAAGATACTAAGCTCTGTTCTTTTTGTAAATCTCAAGAAGAAACAATTGAGTATTTGATTTTGAATGTCAGTTTCCTGTTAGAAAAAGAAAACGCATTTTCTTTTGGCTGAGAAGAAGATGGTCCTTTTTTATTTTTTAATTATTGTTGCCAAAAACTATATATAGAATATTTTGATCTTTAAATTTACACTTCTATATATAGTTTTTGGCAACAATAATTAAAAAATAAAAACACAGGTCGTGTTGAACTTATGGGGAATGAGCAAAGCTCAATGTTGAAGGCTTTATTGTAACTTCAAGACGAAGGACAAAAATAAAGCGTTGTTCCATTGCTTTGATTTATCATTATATCTCACGTACAATTACTCCATATCTTTTAACAGTTTATTAAAGGCCTTAATTCGTCTCATCTGCAGTATTTAGCCCGTAAAAAGATTCCCCATGTGAGAGATTTATGCTCTTTATATTTCTTTTATGGTTTACTTGTTCTTGAGAGAATTTCTCATATGGATGGATACACATTTGCCATGTATTTGTAGAGACTTTATCTCATGTACATTTACTCCATATCCTTTCTTTGCTTTCATTTTTGGTAATAAGTACTTCTTTTTCGACTCCTTTTAAATATTATTTGATTATTATGCTGCTGATGAGAGATTACTCCTTGCAATACGTGTATAGCATAAACTAAAATTTACTGCTCATTATGCAACTTTGGTTTTTTTTGTATTTTTACACTGCTATCCTTTCAAACTTTGGCTTGTTTTTTTGATAATTTCTAAAACATTTTTCTGGCCACCTGTTCATAGTGCCAATATCTCATGATTCAATCATGCCAAGTTGTTGCGACTGATTCAAAATGAGTGACAGTGGTTGTTGCGGGTGTCATGTATTAAATGACAGCAATTGTAAGAACTTTTGACAGTCAATCTTTGTTGACGAAGCCGCATCCAAGAGTTAAAAGACACATTGTCGCTTTGTCCAACATTAAGCAATGAATTCTAGTCAAACTTGTGCTAAGGGACGTCTTGAACTTACTATTAGGTATAAGTAAAGCTCATCGTGGAAGGCTTCATGGAGACTTCAAGATGAAAAACAACATCAAAGTGTTGTACAATTGATTGATTGACCATTTCGTACTTTACCTCATGTTTAATTGATCCATATCCTTCCATTTTGTATCTAGTATGGTCCCCAAATTTCTGTTTATTGTAGCATACGTTCGTTCGTAACTACGATTGCATTATACAACCCTCGTTTTCGAACGGGAATAACATGTGTGACAGGACAGCCTATCTACGTTGTAGTAGGTAGTAGATATATAGCCAGTAAAAATCGACTGAGCTTATTTCTTTAGCTCATTCGGTTAGGTGGCTGCCTGAAGTGCTAGAGGTCCCGGGTTCGATCCCCGGAGTTGACATTAGTCAATTTTGTAAGGAGATTCATGCTCTATGGTTACATTTGGCGCCCAGCAAAAAAAAAACCACAATGGTTAGAAGGATCTAACCAGGGTTTTAGTGTGAGATTTGTATGAGAGTCATACATAGCAAGTATGATGACTCTCGGGTTGGGGGAAGTGTGACAGGACAGCCTTTCTACGTTGTAGTAGGTGGTAGATATATAGCCAGTGAAAATCGATTGAGCTAACGGAATATTTCTTTAGCTCATTCGGTTAGTTGGCTGGCTGAAGTGCTAGAGGTCCCGGGTTCGATCCCCGGAGTTGACATTAGTCAATTTTGTAAGGAGATTCGTGCTCTCCGGTTACACAAGAAACAAATTTAGCAATAACGACTTGACTACTGAAATATTTGACAGTTTAATATAATATTTTCATTTGTATTAAAAGCAATACAGTCTGTGAAAATGGTCCCGTTAAGTTTGGTCATAGTAACATCGTGATATTTTTAAACTTGATTTCTTTAAAAGCCAGCATGTGAACTAAATACCAAATTAAAAGGGATATTTGCTTCTTGTTTCTTCCCGTTGCAATATTCATGTAATTAAAGAGAGAAAAATATGAACACTCCCAGCAAAATATTCATTACCTTATAATTTTTAAAAAGAGGAAGAAATAGAAATTAAACGTTTGAGTTAGAGATTCAAAAATGTCGATGCACGATGAATCAAAATAATTTGCTTTTCATCTTGAACACATGTATGTCGGGTATGAAAACAATGTCAGATAATTTCATGGTTATATTCAAGAAACAATTTCTTTTAATGAAATTTTGCTGTAAAAATTTCCTTCATCAAAAACCTCATCTTAAAGCCATAAATTGGATTAATGAATTGCGTCATTTAATTCCGAATTGAAATTTTATTTAGAATTAGAAACGTTACAAAACTTACATCCGAAGTTTCTTCAGAACGATTAATTTCCCAGCAAAACCGTAATTTATAAAATAAATACATTCTACATATCTCTATAGGAATACTTGTTCTATGGTTGCAGTAAATGTAATAAATCTTTTCTCCCATTGTGATTTTAAACAAAATCCTAAATTGAGTTTCCTTGGGTCTTTAAAGTGTTTGATTGCAAGCTATTTGTTAAGTGTGAATCTGATGGAAATCGATTCCAGGACTTACTTAAACCATTCTTCTTAAAGGTCAAAGCAATATTTTGAAGACTTTGTGACATTTTAAAAATTACAAGACTCTAAAGCAATATAGATATGAATTTCCCGAATGTCTTTTGTGAAGTCAACCTAACGTAATAATTAAACATAAGTTAAAGTGAGAGGTTCTTAAAGATATGTCTGGAAATGACCATTACAAATTGATTAGGTGGTATCAGTCAAGAACATGACGACCAGAGGCAACAACTACATGATTTTCCGAGGGTGTTGATTTTTTTTAAATATCCGATTAGCTTAGATGGTGAAAATGGCGGGTGAACTGGCCTTGGTGGTACATTATTTGTCCAAAGCTAATCTCTTACAGTTTTCAAGAAAGATTTCTTTACGCAGATCATCTGTACATATATCAGAGATGAGCATGTTTTTTTTTGTTTTTTTCTAACAATTTATGTGCCACCTGGTGAACACAGTCATTTTCAAGTCAAATATCTGCCTCATAATTTTTTCTTTTACAAATTATTTGTCCAAAAACATCCAAAGTGTTCCATTGTTTGGCTCATCATGTATTTGTAGAGACTTTGTCTCATGTGCATTTACTCCATAACCTTTCATTGCTAACACTGGAGTTTGTCTCTCCTGCAGTGTGGAGTTCGTAAAAAGATCCCCCTCGAGAGAGGTGTATATTCTCTACACATTTCAGTTATGGTGTACTTGTTCTTAAGAGAATATCTCATATAGATACGTTATCATACTTTCAAATTTAGGCATTTTATATTTTTTTGTATTTTCCTAATATTATTCAGACCATTCTATATTTAGTGCTTACATCTCATTGTTTTATATGCCAAGTTTCCTTATCATTGACTTTATGAATGTCCTGTGGGTGTTTATTTGTTGCTATTGTCTTGTGTGAGTATATTCCTTATAAAATATTGTTTATAATTGATGAGATAGCTTAAAAATCCTTCTGGAAAATTGAGATGTAATTTCTAGATCAAGTTTGCTTTAGACTCACAATTGTTACCATTTTTTTCGAAAATGCATTGTGGATCTTTCTCAGAACAGACAAAACACACAACGTGGAATTTTGGAGTACATAATGTAAGTGCCTTAGTTTTGAATGTTTTGTTTTTATTTTCTTGTTTTGTGACTTTTTTCTGTGCTCTCGTTTTACACATGTCCTTGAGTATTTAGTTTTATAATTAAAACATACTTTGTTCCTTCGTTATTCTAGTACTGGCATTGGAATACTGCCATCGGCCAAGTCCGGACCTTTCCCTCTAGACAGATTCTTCTAAAAAAGCTTAAAATAAATTGAGAATTAAGACCGTAAATTTAAATTCATGCATGGTTTTTTGAATTAAAAAAAACCAAAACAAAACGGTTTATAATGGTTCTGGTATTTTCAGCTAGATTTTAAATGGATTTGACATTCTTGGTTTTGACTTCACCGTGGATTTACTCACTGGGGTATCAATGCAGAAAACAGTTAGGTAAATCCAATCATTGTAAACTTTTAAATGTAGGATGCTTATTTTCATAGCAAAGACAATACAAAGAAACCAAAAGCTGCTCGATTGTCTGAGGAGGGCATTACGACTACGTGAAGGTCTCGCAAAGCTGTAGTGTAGCCATCGTATCGGACCATGGTGTCGGCATAGACGACCAATCTATGATTTTAACATGTGTCATGGAACAGCTAAATTTGAATGGCTTAAGCTTTTTACATGCGTCATTGAACCATCGAATCATCATCCTCGTTCATTCCAGAGAAACTTTATGAACAGAGGAATTTGTAACTCTCAAAGTTCAATAAAGAAAATTCGAAATTCAGTTCCTGTAGTATGGTATACATAAATAATTCGACAACAAGGAAAAAATGGGCAACAACATTACTGCTTTTGATGCAGCTTGAAGAACAAAATGAATATTTTACGAAAAGATATGGAGTAAATCAACATGAGACCATAACACATATGTTAACTCCACCTGTAATAATATTGATGAGCTGTATGGCCATTTCGGAAATTAACTCCTCATCAGCAGCACTAAACCCAAACATAGGAAATCAATAATTTCAAAAAATTATTTAAAACGCATAAAACCAAACGAAATCCGAATAATCAGTAATACCAAATATAGCTAAGGACAAAACTACGATGGAGGGAGTTTATCCTTAGCTTTAAGAATTTACATAAATTTAGATAATAGTAATTGAATAAAGTGTACACACGAGATATTATCTCATGTACAAGTACACTATATCAGAGAAAAATTAAGAGCATGCATCTCTAACACTTGGGATTGTTTTACTAACTCCACACTACATTAAAAGGCAAACTCCTGTATTAAATACTTTACAAAAGGATGTGGAGTAAATGAACATGAGACCATAACGCATATGTTAACTCCACCTGCAATAATTTTAATGAGCTGTATGGCCATTTCGGAAATTAATTCCTCATCAGCACCACTAGAACCCAAATATAGGGAATACATAATTTCAAAAAAATATTTAAAACGCATAAAACCAAACGAAACCCGAATAATCAGTAATACTAAATATAGCTAAGGACAAGACTACGATGGAGGGAGTTAATCCTTAGCTTTAAGAATTTACACAAATTTAGATAATATCTCTTTCAGGCCAATCACCTCCTTTCAAATTTCAGACTTTATGCTTTGGTATTCAGTATTATTGTTACACTATTTATTCTTACATTCGCGTAAATAGCATCGATAATGTGTTTATCTTGTTTGGGTTTCTATTTTCCAGGGCGGGGTAAGCAGATGCAAAAGATGTATCTTGGGTCTCTGTGTTTCAGGAAATGGCTGTTCGACAAAATAAGGAATTATAATAATTTGGCCAGTATAAAATTGTACTAAACGGCTATTGTAATCTTTTTGTATTTAATTATTCAAGAGGCCTTAATTACAACAAGGTCTTGAGTAGGAGATAAGACAGGATAGAGAAGGTTACAAGGTGCAGAAAATTCTCCCTCGTGGTCTCAAGCTGTAAATGATTCTACAACACCTTGCCTTTGATGACAGTTATCCAATTTCCGAGTTTCTCTAAAGACTATTAATGCAATAATTAATCGAAGCCGAGTTTGCTGTCGAGGTGATGCATTGAACCACTACCCCTGAAAAATGGACTACCATTACAGAGCAGTTTGTGAAGAGATAACAATTTCACAATGCCTTTTTTTAGATTTTTCACATAACATTAAATCGCACACAAAATGTAGCAATATAAATTTTATTTATTTTGTTTTCTCTAGGTCGCATGTGAAACTGCATTCTATAAAGTATTAAAGTACTAAATATTCTACCTATTTCAGTATTTTATTGTTTTCTTAATTTTGGCCAGCCAAGGTTAACGATTGCTTCTCTTCTCTTCAACCTTGGCAGATCAAGCCACAGTTTTGGAGACACAAGTTTCAAAATATTTTTCTTTAACGTAACGGTTTCAGTATGATTTATCACAAACATAAATATCATTAACCGCTTCTAATAATGTGTGACAATTAAAAGAAATATTTAATTTAAGGGAAACGAACCCTCAGCTGTACAGGAATAAAACAAATCACACGAATTTTGCAAAATTAAAAAAAAAATCAATACACACCACTTATTTAAATATAAATTGAATTACACCTACAATGACCGAAAACTACAATCACATGCCACAATTCACAAACAAACAGCACTAGAAAAACAGTAATGAAGACAAAAGACAAACATAAAAAACGATAGGAACTCAGGATGGCCGAATTTGATAACGGCATTAGCAAAAGCCAGCGGTAGGGTTAAACAGTTTATTGGTACCCAACCACCTTTCTCTACCCTGTTTCCCCATAGTATAATAAACATACGAATAAAATCCACTATGACCACTATATTTTGAAAAAGAAAAATATATGACCAAACGTAATTTAGAAAGATCGGTCAAAAATGGCTCGCCGCTAAACTGTCGGCTAGTTAAAGGAACCTAGTCTGCTGGTAAAACACTGTCGCACTACGGAAGAAAACTAAAACTGAAAAATTCCCGAAGGGTTTGGTAAAGAACCGCCATGTATTACAGTAGATATCGGCAGTACATTTTTGTGTACTGTGTATCAGAGAGAGGCCAGTATATACCCTTGGGCATAAATATGGAATATTCGTATTTTCTTAGGCAAAATTTGCAGTTTGGAAGCATTGTGCACAACAGTAAGTGATTAAAGTATACTAATTTGTTTTCTTATTGTGAAGTACAAAAGTCTCTGATTCTACGAATCTGTCAGACCACTCTTCCAACCCGTTCTGAAACCCACTTTTTGGTAAAAATCGTCCATTTTTAGCTCACCTCACGAAGTGAGGGGGGGCTTATGTGATACCCCTAGCGTCCGCGTCGGCGTCGGCATCCGCGTCCGGTTAGAAGAATGGTTAAGGTCCATTCCTGCTTACTGACATGCCCCACACCAACCATATTGGTATGCCTGATGCATTTTGGGAAGACGACTGAAATGCATGCTTCGGATGCTGTCTCTGACCTACATTTTACGCATAAGCGACTTGGTTAGGTAGAATGATTAAAGTCCATTCCCGCTTACTGACATGGCCCACATCAACCATACTGGTATGTATGATGCATTTTGGGATGACAACAACAATGCATGCTTCGGATGCTGTCTCTGACCTACATTTTACGCATGAGCGTCCTGGTTAGGTAGAATGGTTAAAGTCCATTCCCGCTAACTGACATGGCCCACATCAACAAAATTGGTATGTATGATGCATTTTGGGACGAGGACTGGAATGCATGCTTCGGATGCTGTCTCTGGCCTACATTTTACGCATGAGCGACTTGGTTAGGTAGAATGGTTAAAGTCCATTCCCGCTTACTGACATGGCCCACATCAACCATATTGGTTTGTATGATGTGTTATGGGATGACAGCAACAATTCATGCTTCGGATGCTGTCTCTGACCTACATTTTACGCATGAGCAACTTGGATAGGTAGAATTGTTAAAGTTCATTCCCGCTTACTGACATGGCCCACATCAACCATACTGGTATGCATGATGTGTTTTGGATGACAACAACAATGCATGCTTCGGATGCTGTCACTGACCTACATTTTACGCATGACTGAATCTGTTTAAAGGAATGATTATAGTCCATTCCTGGTTATTGACATGTGCAACATGTGACAATGCTGTGCAACGAGGTGAGCTTAGCAGGCTGAGGCTGCTTTCTATGTTTTAAATCAGATGTTGGGTGTACAA
>MJUU01000396.1:0-10564 GCA_002080025.1 Modiolus philippinarum | reverse complement strand
AACTTACTACAGAAAATAGATACAGGACTTTCTTACTTTCCGATTTCTATTCCATTCCATAAAAATTCCGGAGTTTAAAAAGGTCAGTCGGCGTCAAAATAAGGAACAACTGGAATAAATTGCATTATGCACGTACTTTGATCTTACAGCAGTTGACATTCAGAAAAGGTGTCATGGGGTACACTTTCAAAAAACCTTTTTTTTTATCCAAAAAGAAAGAGGTATACATTTCCCCTGTTTAGCCAGCTATGATCGGTTACAAACCTTTTCATCAGTTCAAGATAAAATGGCAACGGAGAGAAGTTACAATAAAGTGTATACATGCAGTCAAGTGGTTATCTTGATAATATTCCTTTTCCTCAATAGATATAGAGATGAATAAGTATCAGTCTGAAGTATCAGAGAAATACAGTGTGTCAATTTTTCAGTTGATGTGAACTTCCAGTTCAATGAGCCACGAGTTAAACGTCTAATACTTATCAAATATATACACATTGATTTAATGTTTAACTGTAGTGGTATTCTACATGTTCTATTAATATATTCACGCATTAAGGCTGATTAGGATAACAAAAGTCAAAAGGGACATAGATCTTATGGATAAGACATAATCAAAGTAAGGAGATACTGAGTCAATGAACGCCAAATGAGATTAATAAGCAAAACTCAGTCAAAATTGTATTTCTCTTTAGCTTGGAGACTATGTATATCAAAAATATTGGGTAATGAGTTTAATTAATATCAAGCAGAAAATTTCTGCTTCATGTGAGTTCCTGTGAATTTAGTTTGGATAGATCATATCTCTGCAGAACAGATCAAATGAAAACATTTGGAAATCCATATACCAAAATATGTGTAAAAGCTGATAGAAAACACATTACCTATAGAATCTAAATAGAAATAGCCAAAACAACTAAGGACAAAGTTATGCACGAGAGAGATTCTCCTTAGTCAAATTAAACAATGTCTTCCATTGAAAAGGGACGATATACATGATATATGAAGCTGACTTCTTAAAAATGAAACTAAGGAGTATCTACTTGGTGCAATGCTCTCTCCTCTGCTGATGTTGACGTCTGTTTAAGATCCTTGGTTATCTGTTCTCTATCAGTTCTTTCATATGTTCTGAGTTTTGGTGTTCGAAATGTTTGATTTTCATCTACACTGAATAAATATGAATGATCGAAATAGATGATTTCCAAGTTCATGGTCTGCACTTCCTTATTTTCCCCTTTGTAAGAGTCATCTCTCTTGGATGTGGACAAGCAAATGTATCAAAACTTCAAAGTAGGTATTTTATTTCACAAAGATAGACGAATTAAACTTTAGGTGATTTTGTCATGATTAATAAATCTCAGAAATCATCAGATATAAAAAAAAATATTTTCATTCATACGTTCACTAGTTTTATTTAATAACCATGACTGTAACTGACAGAAATATTTCATTTCCGTCTGGTATATCTATATAGACTTGATACAACTTACTGAAGATATTTACGATTGTTGCTTTATATGTTGACAACGTTGATTTTCTCAAAGATTATTCGGTTTTCAAGAAATTCACAGGAGAATATTTCTGTTTTCCTTAGTGCTCAGTACTGCAGGGAATGGTAAACAAGTTAATGTCCATACGGGTATCAATCTAAAAGTCTAAATTAGGGAGTGCAGATCGTGACCTTGGATATGGTCGTTTGAAAGAATTTGGATTTACTGCAATTAGCTACTTATTGTCAAATGAGTCAATTTACGTTGAACATAGAACTAAAAAATAAAGTAATTACATTCATAATGAATATGCAATTCCCTTCCTTTTTTAAAAATTTTACTCTTCCCCAAAAAAGTTTCAGAAAGCATGGACATAAATTGTTTTTATGTCGACGTAAGCTCCTCGTTTCTATTTCTAGAAATGTTGATGATGTTGTTGTCGTCTATATTTTCTTTTTCAGTTTTCCAAATATGATTAAAATACAAGTTATACGGTAGGTATATATTAAAAATATTTCATTCATTTTCATTGATACAAGACAAGATATGTTAATTTTTAAGACCAACGTTACAGAAGAAATAATTATGACCCTCAGTCACATTAATTGTGAAGCAAGAGGTTTTATAGAAATTTCATACATGTTCCGGAATAGTTTTACTAGCAGTTGCTAAAACGAATTATTCTGATGGAGCTTCTCAAATTAGATCTTTATCTGGAATCCTTATTTTCAAATAGCGGAAACCTTTTTTGGTTTGATCTTTATGGTTGCTGCTGCCGGACTACCCTTTGTATTTATGCATTGTTATCAAATGTTTGATGTCTGTTAAATAAATACATCGGCGAACGAATACCAAAGCCAAAAAATCCCGAAGTCGAAAATCCAAACTCACGGCAATTCATGTCCAACATGAATTGAGACGGACAAAATGTGTCGTGTATGTTGTACATTGTATCTGTATATTTCCTTTGTCTAGTGAAATCGTCACAATAGTTGCTTTGATTTTCTTCGGAATGTGGCGGGGTTATATGTAAATTCCCGTCTATAGATAGTTGGTTTCGGACAAAGGGAACTTGACCTTTCCTGTTCTTCACCTCCTTGGCTACATTATGTAAAGCTTCTCTTTTACGTTCAATTTCTTTTAAACATTGTACTCTGATGCTGAATTTCGTACCTTTCAATTTATACTCGTTTTTCATCGTCCTGAATAGAAACAAAATATCTGTAATATAGGACAATCGTTTTTTTGGTTTCACTCCACAAAGCGGTGTACGGTCAACCTTATGCTCGATTTCTTACTTTTCTTTAATAAAAATATATGGAATTGGGTAACCCATAAACTGGTTTAACCCTACCGCTGGCTTTTGCTAGTGCCGGTACCAAGTCCGCCTATTTACATTTGTCTCTGAGTTGTCTTTCCTTTGTATTTTTCTAGTGCAGTTCGCTTGTGAATTGTGGCATTTGTAGGCGTTTACTGTTATCTTTTATTAGTTTTGCATTTTAGCATTAGGTTCTTCTTCTGGGGTATTATTGAAGCCCAATTTATGAAATTTGCCTAAATAGATGGAATAAAAAAGATAACAGGAAACACCTACAATGGCCGAAAAACATAGCCACATGCCAGAAAGTAAATAGGAATTGCACAAGAAAAAACCCACAATAAAAATACAAAAGACAAACATTAACAACGATAGGAACTCGGGACAGCCGGACTTGGTACCAGCACTAGCAAAAGCCAGCGGTAGGGTTAAACCAGTTTATGGGTTACCCAATTCCATATATTTTTACAAAAGAAAAGTAAGAAATCGAGCATAAGGTTGAATCAGTGACCGTACACCGCTTTGTGGAATGAAACCAAAGAAACGATAGGGTTAAATAGATCTCCTTATTGTAATTCGGTAAAATCAAACATTCATTTTTTAATGTAGTGTTTCGATCTCCGTTGTATGATAACATAGTTTATAGAGTTGTTATGTTCGAAACGTTTCCTTTGCATTTATCAACAATTTTTTTCTAATGTACTTTCAATTTCCATTTTATTTTCATTAAGGAGTAGGGGCGGTAAGAGCCTTATTTGGCTTGAAAAATAAATTTGGTGGAATTTTCTCATTTAAATGTTCTAAGGGTATGGCTTTTCAGTAAACAGTAACAGTTCTCAAATATTACTGTATGATTACTGAGTTTTTTTAGCGTAGAAGAAGGAACAAATTGAAGATTTTGTCGAAAATGACAAATTTTACAAATTTTATTACTTTTTCTGTGTAGAAAACATAGAGCACATGCAAGAACAACAAAAATATTTATATGAGAGTTTCAATTCATCTGTACCAACAAGTTAATAAATTATCTAATTGGTTCTTGAATGTGCTCGATATTTCTCCGGTTGGAATAACTGTTAAAAAATCTATCAAATTCGGTATATTTCAATGAAAATGCTCAAAAGTAGTATTTTCATGACGTCAAAACACTACCAATTGTGACGTCATTGGTTATAACTTTCTTATTTTTTCGGCAAATGTGATCTCAACTTTGAAACGAAAATGGAAGAAATCTTGAGGTGCAACTTGGAAATTCACCGGAATCTTGGGCCAAATCAACCCTTTATCGCACCTTATCCTTTGATTCAATTTCATCTCAAACTCTTCTATCCTCTGTGACATTCACAGGTGTGTTAATGCTCGTATAGCTTTTCGATTTTTCGCTAAAATTTTACACATCTATTCTGAATATCTTCAACAACCTCTAGTTTAGTTTCTTTTAACGAACACAAACGATAATCGGACATTTTTCATTAAATAAGTTACCATCGCTAGTAAATATCTATATTTACTCAATGCTTTTCCTAATAATAATTTTGACAGTTACTAATAAGTAATATTTCTTTTATGATTCACACTTGTTACCTATTCCTTGCATAAATAGTTATTTTGTGGTACACAACTAGACTTTGAAGTTGGAGTTAGATATGAACTTGTTGTATTGCTTTTACGGGGCCAAGTAATAGCACATCATCCATGATGTGATATCATTTTTTTTCGCGTCACATTCTAAGGACAGCAACTTTGCTATAATCACAGCGTCAATATTCCTTGATAAAGATTATCAGTTAAACGGTACAAAAATGAATAACATTTACAGTTTTATCATGCAACTTCCATTATATCCTCTGAGAAATATTATCTTTTCGAGGCTCGAAAAAAAGCAGCCGTTCCTTAGCAGCACGTTCAGAAGAACTAACACATAGCAATGCTTCTAGCAGCAAGATGATCGCACATTTGTGGAATGGTCACTTCGGATATTATTTTACTTCAGTCAAATAGATTGAAAAAGAATTAGAGAAACAATCTATGTCATTGCAAATTAAATACGGGACTTTCGAGATAGGAACTTTCGTGTCATTGTAGGCGAAACGATCGCCTCAAATACCAGTAAGACAGAGTGACTGGATTCTTGACCCATTGAAAAATATATATACCACATTTATGAAACTGAAGTGTATACTTATAATTGTTACTACATCAAAATTATTTAACTCACTTTTAATTAACGAAAAACAATAAATCTGAAGCGCTAAAACAGATTCAATAAAAACCACTCTTAGCTTAACAGTGTTTATTAATCAGTGATTCTCTCTCAATGTATTGATGTATTTATTTTTTACCGTATAGTATCAGAACTTTAATCCGGTTTGAACACGACCCATGAGTCCCGTATTGTTATCTCTTACATTATAATTTTCTTTGTTAGCGTTGCAAAATATCCCCGTCGTGGACCTCAAAATTTAACACTGAGACTCTATGTACATATTTCGTCGTTCATAGAGATCGACATGTGTTGCTGGAAAAAATATTTTTCTTAATTAATGTGCAGTTTCCTTCAAATTATCGTGCTTCCATTTAGCATTTTTATCGATTAGTGCAATTTATATTTAAAGAAAATGTCGACAAACATGATTTCCATTTTGTCCAATTCCACCCTTTATGTCACGTGGTCAGCATTTCATAACATCTCTGCTTGACCTACATCCCAAGGCGTGTAAAGAAAATGTACGTTAGAAAATAAGGATTATAAATCAGGTATAGAATGCATAGTACATGTGAGTGCATGCTTTCACAAATAATACGAACTGGGTGTGACTTACCGTCCCTGCGCTTGAACGGTTTCGAGAACTGAAGAAATGGATTCGCAATTCCAAGTAACTTCAATCTCGGGGACCGGTATTAAATTAAAACATACGAATCTGATAGACCGGGTCCCATATGTATAAGAGAAAACAAGTATTTTGGACTTTCGTTGTTCTCCTCCTTCTGATATGGTACCCAGTATATAGGGAGGGCGAGAGGGGGTCTCATCCCGATTTCCCGTCATTAAAGTGAGCAAATCTCAGACATTTTATGCAAAAAGTCCCGATCTCGAAAGATTGTATTTAAGAAAAAAAATTTTGCTAATCCCTTTAAATTTCACCTTAAATCCCAATTTCCCGTGTCTTAAAACGCCCCTCCTGTGTCCAGATGTCATTTGTATCCCTAATTCCCGGTCTTATAAAGGGGCCATCTCGATTTCCTGAAGTTAAAAATGGCCTAACCCGGCGTCACGAAAATGGTCTCACCACCCTGTATATAGACCGAGTCCCATATATACGTATACATATAAGGAAAATATGTATTTTGGACTTCAGCTTCTCCTTTTTATATGGAACCCAGTCTATCAATATCGTAAATTGTTACCAGCCCCTGTGGCTTCAATAATTCGAAAGCTCGATTCAAGTCTATTTGCTATTTGCATGATTTGTCAATAATATATTTTTGTTTGTATTATTCTAATAATTTTCTGGTGATTATTTCCAGCATAACAATTATACCATTGGATACAAATACTCTCCAGTGACGACAGTGTTGCACAATTATACCATTGGATTCAATACTCTCAATTGCAAGTGTTGCACATGATTTACGAACCATTTGATTTTCAAAGGGCCTGACCACTATACAAAATGCTATAGCACCTTGGTTGAAAAAAGTAGTCTAGCCCTCACTCTGTTCAATAGGCAATGGTGCTCAACAAATTTTCCTAGCATAGTATATTTCGGGAAAAAAGAAAATTGGTTCTTAAAGCGGGCCAATTAAATTTCCCGTCTTGGGTGAAAATGAATCCGAGTCTGTTTGCCCACAATCATGTTCGCCCACTTTCCCATTTGTCCAGGGTCCAATCATGTCCATTCGCACACGTCCATTTATCAATAAAAGTTGATTGTATTTTATCATGTTTATGTTCAATGTTACCAGCCCCTGTGTGGCTTCAATAATTCGAAAGCTCGATTCAAGTCTATTTGCTATTTGCATGATTTGTCAATAATATATTTTTGTTTGTATTATTCTAATAATTTTCTGGTGATTATTTCCAGCATAACAATTATACCATTGGATTCAAATACTCTCCAGTGACGACAGTGTTGCACAATTATGCCATTGGATTCAATACTCTCAATTGCAAGTGTTGCACATGATTTACGAACCATTTGATTTTCAAAGGGCCTGACCACTATACAAAATGCTATAGCACCTTGGTTGAAAAAAGTAGTCTAGCCCTCACTCCGTTCAATAAGCAATGGTGCTCAACAAATTTTCCTAGCATAGTATATTTCGGGAAAAAAGAAAATTGGTTCTTAAAGCGGGCCAATAAAATTTCCCGTCTCGGGTGAAAATGAATCCGAGTCTGTTTGCCCGCAATCATGTTCGCCCACTTTCCCATTTGTCCAGGGTCCAATCATGTCCATTCGCACACGTCCATTTATCAATAAAAGTTGATTGTATTTTATCATGTTTATGTTCAATGTTACCAGCCCCTGTGGCTTCAATAATTCGAAAGCTCGATTCAAGTCTATTTGCTATTTGCATGATTTGTCAATAATATATTTTTGTTTGTATTATTCTAATACTTTTCTGGTGATTATTTCCAGCATAACAATTATACCATTGGATTCAAATACTCTCCAGTGACGACAGTGTTGCACAATTATACCATTGGATTCAATACTCTCAATTGCAAGTGTTGCACATGATTTACGAACCATTTGATTTTCAAAGGGCCTGACCAATTATACAAAATGCTATAGCACCTTGGTTGAAAAAAGTAGTCTAGCCCTCACTCTGTTCAATAGGCAATGGTACTCAACAAATTTTCCTAGCATAGTATATTTCGGGAAAAAAGAAAATTGGTTCTTAAAGCGGGCCAATAAAATTTCCCGTCTCGGGTGAAAATGAATCCGAGTCTGTTTGCCCACAATCATGTTCGCCCACTTTCCCATTTGTCCAGGGTCCAATCATGTCCATTCGCACAAGTCCATTTATCAATAAAAGTTGATTGTATTTTATCATGTTTATGCTCAATGTTACCAGCCCCTGTGGCTTCAATAATTCGAAAGCTCGATTCAAGTCTATTTGCTATTTGCATGATTTGTCAATAATATATTTTTGTTTGTATTATTCTAATAATTTTCTGGTGATTATTTCCAGCATAACAATTATACCATTGGATTCAAATACTCTCCAGTGACGACAGTGTTGCACAATTATACCATTGGATTCAATACTCTCATTTGCAAGTGTTGCACATGATTTACGAACCATTTGATTTTCAAAGGGCCTGACCACTATACAAAATGCTATAGCACCTTGGTTGAAAAAAGTAGTCTAGCCCTCACTCTGTTCAATAGGCAAAGGTGCTCAACAAATTTTCCTAGCATAGTATATTTCGGGAAAAAAGAAAATTGGTTCTTAAAGCGGGCCAATAAAATTTCCCGTCTCGGGTGAAAATGAATCCGAGTCTGTTTGCCCACAATCATGTTCGCCCACTTTCCCATTTGTCCAGGGTCCAATCATGTCCATTCGCACACGTCCATTTATCATAAAAGTTGATTGTATTTTATCATGTTTATGTTCAATGTTACCAGCCCCTGTGGCTTCAATAATTCGAAAGCTCGATTCAAGTCTATTTGCTATTTGCATGATTTGTCAATAATATATTTTTGTTTGTATTATTCTAATAATTTTCTGGTGATTATTTCCAGCATAACAATTATACCATTGGATTCAAATACTCTCCAGTGACGACAGTGTTGCACAATTATACCATTGGATTCAATACTCTCAATTGCAAGTGTTGGACATGATTTACGAACCATTTGATTTTCAAAGGGCCTGACCACTATACAAAATGCTATAGCACCTTGGTTGAAAAAAGTAGTCTAGCCCTCACTCTGTTCAATAGGCAATGGTGCTCAACAAATTTTCCTAGCATAGTATATTTCGGGAAAAAAGAACAGTCAGGGGAACTACTGGAATAAGTGATTTTATAATCACCTGTACAAGTTACTTTTGTGCATAAAAACATGAGAAGTAAGATTTGCTCCCCTTGATTTACTGCTAAAATTACTGTATGAAGTGATTACAAAAATCACTGAAAACAGTTATTTAAGTTTTTTCACCCCTAAACATGGGTATTCTCATAGTCTTGGTCCTGCAAATGGCCTAGAATTTGTCATAAAATACTGAAGATTAATATTTTGTCAGTTTAAAACGATATCAGATAATACAAGTCAATGTGAGTGCTGATGTTATTTAAATCACTGTTCACAATGATTTTTTAAATATTTTTAGGAAAAAATCACTGTTACAGGTAATATTTTTCTGTAGACCCCAGCTGTCTTCAGGCCCTGCAAATACCTGTTTTTTGGCCCCGAATACCACTTTTTTAATGCTTTAATATAAAGTTGAAGGATTGAAGTTCATAGGAAAATTATCACTGGTGGTCAGAAAATTCATTTTAAATTGGAAAACCAGTGTTGAAAATGGCATTAAAAATAAAAAATTCTTCACAAAATCTCAAATTTCTCTAAGCATGTCATTGATTTCTTTACAAACATACACTTTTAGAGATGTCACACATACTATTTCATTATATGGAATGGCTACAATCAATCTAATGAGTAAACCATCTAAGTAATTCTAGATTTTATACACAATTTGGAATTTTGTTAAAAGAGCTCTAAAATTACTTATAGCAGTGATTTAGAAATCACTTGTTTATATATATATTAAAACTATATAATAAACAGTTATATACGTGTCGTCTAAAATCTTTTAACGGGCTTTGAACTCTACATACACTTTTTATCCCCGTACTTTCGAAGAAAGTTCGGGGATATTGTTATACCCTCCGTCTGTCTGTCCGTCCGTCCGTCACACTTTTCTTGTGACTCAAATTCCTCCTACATTTTTGGATTTAGGGATTTAATTTTGTTGTAGAATTATTGCATATAGTCTGTAGATGCGCAATAAGCTTTCGGAATTTTGATATTGCTCTTGGTGCAAACAAGAGGCCCCAAGAGGTCAATTTTTATACATGTGGCATGCGACACAAACTTCTACATTTATGGATTAATGGATTTAATTTTGTTGTTGCATAGAGTCTGTAGATGCACAATAAGCTTTCGGATTTTTTCTCATTATCGTGGTGCAAACAAGAGACTCCAAGATGTTGATTTTGACAAAGGCCCAAAGTTGTGGAATTTGATACATGTGGCATTCCGGTTCCAACTTTGGTAAATTTTCTGAAATTGTCAAAGACACATATTTTTGAAATTTTGGCATATTATCTTATATTCTGACAAGTGTTTGGTAAAAAAAAACTCTGAAAACTTAGAATTCTATAAAAAATAAGATGGTTCCAATTTGGGTAAATTTCCTGAAAGTCTTAAAGACCACTTATTTTTGGAATTCTACCTAGCAACTGTACTTAAAATGTTTGTGAAGTTTAGGACAAACATTTTCATCAATTGGATTTCAAAAATATTTGATTCCAATTTTGGTTAATTTCCTGCAAGTCTAATTTTTTTTTGAAATTCTACCTATCAACCTTACTTATGGTGTGAGGTTCCTCACTGTGTTGAAGACCATATGGTGACCCCTAGATGTTTTTTTTTTGGGTCGTTTTAACCTGGATATGGGATGTTGTCTCCTTGACATTTACCCCATTTCCTTTCTTTTTCATATTAAATTATTTGTGTAGTTAAGGACA
>MJUU01000395.1:20769-42275 GCA_002080025.1 Modiolus philippinarum | reverse complement strand
AATATTGCTGAGTAGACGTTAAACAATATTCAATCAATCAATCAATAGCTGTAAGTGGTAGGGCAATGGTATTTGGTATATAGCTTGCCTTAGAGTAGTATTCCGCATACATTTGTAGACCATGAATTAGTGGCTACAGTAATGCCGTTAGATGAGTTTAGAATCGGTTAGTGGTAGGACAATTATATTCATTAAATAGGTTTGACATCACAGCACATGCCTATCTTGCATAAGTGTTTCAACCTTGATCTCAGTTCACTCGTGTATTGACCACATCAAGTTTTTTTTATTTGATAAATTTCTCAAAAACATTGTTGTTAAGCAATCACATGTAGTTAGTCTTCGGTAGTATATTACTGTCCGCAATGCGTTTTTTTGACCTTGATCTTAATGTCATGGTCGAAAGAATATGGTAAGTGTATGTGCTTTGATCAGTTCCTCAGTAAGTGGATGGTTAAGGATATTTGGTAAATGTATGATATGATTTTCCGCAATATGTTTGGGGTTAATAACAAAATTGCCGAACATTGATCTTATTTTGGGGGGACATGTAAAGATTTTTTAGGGGTAGGTCAAATCAAGGAGGGCGAGACATGTCAACTATTATTGTTATATTTTTTCACACTGGAAACTTTAGTTGTCTAATTTATTTAAAAAAAGTTTCTTCATGGAGAATAATAGTATTGAACAAAGTATTTGCATTATATTTCAGCGACACAGCCGATCATCAGATGCAATTCTGTATCTAGTGACATTTTTGTTTTGCATCTGATGAAGGCGGCTGTGTCGCTGAAATATAATGCTAATACTTTGTTCAATAATAAAAAAAAAAACATTAAAATAAAGCTCCGACAATTTGAGGGAAAATCCGAATGAGGGAAGAGATTTCAACACTACTAAAAATTTTCGGTTAATCAAAGATAACGTGTGGCATGGTTTTGATATGAGTGTTTCTTATAAAATTGACATACAATACAATACAATACAATGTTTTATTAATCCAATCATGGGTCATCTCTGACATATATTCACAATATTTAAAAAAAACAATCAATAAAATCAAACATTATAGAGTAAATTATTTACAAAATCATGAAGATATACTGGAATTATTTATAGAATCAAAGCTAGATTGTAACTTAAAACATTGGTATACATATGTGGAAAATATGCTGATTTTCTTACATCAAAATTATCAATAACAGAAAAATATTATTCTCTCCCAAATCAATTTTTAAAAGATGAAAAAAGTCTTAATTTACCAGTCTGATTTTTATAACTATATTCAACATGTTCAAGTTCACTTTTTAAATTACTGTGAAATTTCTCAATAAGTTTCTTTTTCAACTTATTTATAAAGTAATTGTTTAATGAAGTTATGTCAGTAATGTTTAAAGTATTCAAAAGATGAAGAGCAACAATAAAAGCGTTGTTCCATTGCCTATTATTACCATGTATTTGTAGAGACGTTGTCTCATTTACATTTACTCCATATCCCTTCATTGTTAATTTTACGCTAGATTTCCACGAATTGCTTGAATGTTGAATTTCATGGTAAGCAGAATACAACAACTGATCTCGTAGACTGAAGTCTTTGATAATATTTCAAAATATTCACAACCATATCAAGTTGTATGGGATACCGCCCTACTTCACTCATAATTGCAATGTTAGAGGCTTTTTTATGAACACCAGTTATATATTTCAAAAATTTTACTTGTAATTTATCACAATATAAATCACCGACAATAGTATTCAAGTTACAGTTGTATTTCCCCGAGTTCTTAATTGTTTCCCACACTTCACTTCCATATAAAAGAATCGGTTTGATAGCTGAATCAAATAAAAGTAAAAGGGTACTATAAACAGGGAAATTTTCGCGATTTTCGCGTTTGGAATGGAAGCGCGAAAATAAAACGGCGCGAATATACTTGTCTATGAAGCCTCAGTCCAACTGTCACGTTTCAAGCCTCCGGTTTTACTACGTTTTATATGGCCATGTTTCGTGTGCTTTTTTGTCATATTTTAACGGTCTCTACGTTTTACTAGGTTTATGCTACGGTTTAGTACGTTTCCCTACGTTTTGCGCGGTTTTACTACGGATTACTTGATTTGAATTATCTAGGTTTCGCAACGTTTTGGTACGTGCCGTCCGGTATAAACTACGTTTTAGTAGGTATTGCTAGGGTTCGTTACGTTTCAACTACGGTCTGCTGCGTTAATGATAGGTTTCAATACGTTTTTGTACGGTACACTACGTTATTGCTACGTAACACTACCAATCAGGTAGTTTTTAGTGTTGATGTCCGGAATAAACATCATAAAAATAAAAATATTCAGTTAGCTTCCATCTCTAAAGCCCCAGTCACACTGTCACGTTTTGGCCGCTACGTTTCGCTACGTTTTAAAATGCCACGTATCATGTCTTTTTTTGTCATAATTTTATGGTCTGTACGTTTCGCTACGTATATACTACGTTTTTCTACGTACTGTTACGTTTCACCAAGTTTTATTGGAAATTCAAAGCCTACGTTCTGCTACGCTTCACTACGTGTTGATACGGGTCAATACTACGGGTTTATACGTTTCGACTACGGTTTAGTACCTTTCGACCACGTTCCGTTACGTTTGATGTACGTTTTGATACGTTTATGTTACGTATTAGTACGTTGGACTACGTATTAATAAAGATCTGTGAAATCATTTTGTTCTATTGTACGAATGACTGTATAAAATTTTAATTGATTTTCGAATACCTGGTAAATATAATGATCTATAATGTTGACTCACTCTGTTAATTTGTGAACTTATCTTCAGCTCATTAAAATATCTCAAAATTAAATAAAAATTCCGAAATACTTGGTAATATAATATGTCGATCGGTAGTAGAACGTATCGATCGTATTTAAACGTAACGAAACGTATTCAAGCGTACTGAAACCTAGTAATGCGTAGAATGAAATGTGACTCAGCGTAGAAAAACGTACAAAAACGTAACAGATGCGTATCGAAACGTAGCAAGTAGGTAGCGCTTCCCTACGTTTGTGCTACGTTTTAATTTTTGGCTACGTTTGTATTGTGCAGGCCAATACAAACGTAGCTGGCTACGTTTCTATACACGTATTGCTATGCATTGCTACGTTTAGTCTCATTTTGCTACGGTTTGCTACGTATATTGACGTTTCGCTACGTTTTGAAAACGTAGCGAAACGTAGGGGTTAAAACGTGACAGTGTGATTGGGGCTTAACTAGAACAAGAAGCGGTGTCGAGGACGGGGCCGTCGTAAAGGGCGATTGGAAGGCGGGGTCGAAAAGTTCGAAAAGTTCAAAACTTAATTAAAAATGAAGTCTTGTACTTGGTGTTCTCAAAGTAATAACTTTTTAAATGTCCAATTTTTTCCATAACTCCATATATTTTCCTCCTTTCAGTCGACTGGTATAAATTATTATGAAGTTGATAAATGACAATACTGAAGAGGCTATTTTGGCCAGCACAACTAAGGCTTCTCAAGACACTCAGATAATGTAGTGACGTAGCAACATTCAGAAAAATGCCATCTCCTCCTAAATTTTATCAGGAGAAAAACCATAAACAAAATAATGGAGGCCTTCTCCATATCAGATTCTCTCTACTTTCGAAGACCCGAATTCCCTATGATCATTGGACGCGTCAGCCCCGACTCACAGAGTGGGGGCTAATCAAATGTCTCTGTGCAGATGCAACTTCCGTGTCAAAGAACGGCGAGAAAAATTAAGATTGGGCAAAGGTTTTTTTTTGGTTTTTTGTTGTTTTATGTTGTTTTTGTTTTGCAAGAAGGAGTGATTGTAAGGAACGAAAACACAAATGGCTGGAATATTAGGATTAGTAACAACTGTTCCAGAATAAAAACAAATATTTTGGTATCAGATGTCAAATAATAAACGTTCTGTTTTCATTCATATTTTTGCGGAATAACTCGACATGCATTGAGATACTGACGCGCTTCAATAGCAAAGGCATTCAGACGTGAATAGAGTGATAGAAGTGAACGAAGTATAACGACTGGATAATTCGGGTTATTGGTAGAGGATTTTCACAAGATTCTGCTTACGTCATCATGAGATCTTAAATACCACTTGCAATAAAACAATACCGATCTTGAGAAAATATGTGTTTGTGTAATAAGAGGGGTATTAATCACTTTCAATGTAAAAAGGATGTAATTGGCTATCTGAATACTTTAAGAAAAAAGAAATTTAGCATATTGTAATTAATACCACTCGTTTAATTTTGTCTCAGACTTAACGATTTTTGGGGTGAATGTAAAAAGATTTCAGTTTCTAGATCTTATGTAGAAAGGTTGTGTTAATTCTAACCCGCCAAGAGCGTGGTATTCGTATATGTTGGATTTTTGTGTACTTTGTGTGCTTTATATCCATTGGACGACTAGTCTTTAAAAGACTTAACGATGAAGTTGATTGCGTTCAGCTTTAAGCGTTGGGGAGCGTCTTAAACTTACTATGAGGTATGAGCAAAGCTTATTATTGAAGGCCTTATGGTGACTTCAAGATGGATAACAACATTAAAAGCGTTGTTCCATTGCGTGGTTTTACCATTTATTTGTAGAGACTTTGTCTCATGTGCATTTACTCCATATCTCTTCATTGCTTATTTAAGCAATTTCTGCAACTAACTTCAAATTTTGTGACCACTTCACGCAAAATTCATGGATAAAAATGAAGAACAGGGTGGTATTGATTTTAAAAGAAATTAACTTTAAATTTACCAAAATTTTGAAAAGCCTGATTTTAGAGTTGTTTGAACTTACATATATTATATTTTTAATATCAAAGATGTCGGAAGTCATCAAGTCTATTTTTATTTGACTTATCATAAAGTTACATCGTACACATTATTCAGATGGTAAAACTGGTCTTCCAAACGTTTAGATTTTATCTGCACTGAAGAGACATTAGATGTCGAAATGCGCACATGCAGAAAGTAAATTCACAGTAACTTCGGTATTTAGTTATTTGAGAGCTGCTATAGTTGTTGATATTTTCAAAGGCCATTCTTTCAGAGGAGCATCTTCATGTTTCGCCTTTTCATCAGGATGTTCATTGAAAAAACCTGAATATATTAACCTCAATGCTTTTCGAGATTGATGTCGCTGCTGAACTATCAGGTAGTTCGCAGGAAAAAAGGCAATTCACACTTGTACAAAAATTGTTCCTTGTGAGTGAATGTTCCCTTTATCACGTCACAGAACAAAACCTGACAGTGCAGCGGTGACACCAGACATGAACAAAGATGGTTTTGTGCATTCCATTGTACCGGTTCAACCACTGTTTTGATGTGTGCTAAAACTTTTCATCAGCTTTACCTTAAAAAAATAGCTAAAAGTAGAACTAAGTGTTTTTCTTCTGTTGTTTTTGAAACATGAAAGTTTTGTGTACTTTCTGAATGTTTTTAAAATATTGGACTTTTGGTAATTTATTCAACTTTTCTGCACAACTGAAAAAAAAGAGTTGAATAATCATCAAATAGTTTGTGCCAACTCCTTGAGCAAGCTGTATGTATTACTTTGCAGAGGATAAGTTATTACCTTCTTCCATGCATATCATGAATGTTCAAGATGGAGGTCATTATATGAATAAGGTCTGAGGCTAAAGAAGTGATCAATCTCATGATGTGATCTCCCAAAAGTTTTGGGTGGGTTATTGAATTTTTTGACACACATATTGTTTCAATGGGGATGAACATTGTTCTAAATGGTGGGGCAAGTTTCATCGTCTATGTATGTTTAGTTATAGCCTGATCTGTTATAGCTGGTTTTATTTTACTTGAGATTATGATGATATACCTTGGTGTTCCTAGAAGAAGAATGTTTGTCTGACTAGAGTGGTAGAAAAACATACGCATACTACATTTAAACGTAGTAATACGTAGCAAAGCGTAGCAAGAAGTAAGACTACGTGGTGAAACCTAATAAACCGTGCTAAAACGTATTAATGCGTAGACTAAAACCTGACAGAACGTACCCAAACGTAGCACAACCCAGCACAAACGTAGTAATATGGATATATAGCGGTTTTTAACTACGCATTGCTACGGTTCGCTACGTATATAGCGGGATCACTACGTTTTGAAAACGTAGTAAAACCGGAGACTTGAAACGTGACAGTGGGACTGAGGCTTTATTGAAGTCAATGGTCACAAATTTGGCAGCGCGAATTCAAAACTGCTTGAACTAAAATCCTGTCAATTTACCGCGAAATAAAGGCGGCGCGAAAATTTACCGGTTTACAGTATTTACACCAGGTCTAAAATTTCCAAACGTTTTAATCAATTTAAAATAGGCCTTCAGAGCACGCTTATATAAATCACTCTGACAATTTGAAAAAGATCCACATGATGAAAATACTATACCGAGGTATTTATAAGATGATACATGTTGAATTCTTGCAGATCTGTAATAAAATGGATACTCTGCATTTTTCCGACTTTTTGAAAAGACTATAAGTTTTGTACATTTACAACCAAGCCATTTTTTTTCACAATAATCTGATACCTTATTGATACTTCTCTGTAAACCATTAGCAGTTGTTGACAAAAGTATCAAATTATTTGCATATAATAAACAATTGAAATTTGTCTCCCCTAGACTTACAGGGTCATCATTTTTATCAAAAATTAACGGCATATCATTTATATATAAAAATTTGGACTTAAGTTAACACCCTGTCGAACTCCAATATTTGCTGCAAACGTTTCACTAAGTTGGTTTCCACATACGTATTGGAAAGAGTATTAGAATTGTATATACTTTCAATGACTCTATAAAAAGTGTCCGGAAACACCAAGTTTTCTCAATTTATATAGTAAACACGAATGTAATACGGTATCAAATGCTTTCGCAAGAATATAATTTTGATTTATGTTTTGAGTACTTTTCAACTAAAGTTCTCAAAACAAACATATGATCACTTGAATTTATGACTTCAATATATCCATTGTGTACCATCTTTGATTTAGATATCAGATGTTACATGTCAGTGACAAGGATTAATTTAAGAAATAGATCACTGCTAGCGGTCCCTATACGAATTAGAACATGGACAAACTGAACCTTATATTTGTCAGTATTTTATACCTAGCGATAGCGAGGTACGACATAATGACAAATACAATGTCTGACTATGTTCTCATTCGCATAGAGTAAAAATTTCAATAAGCTATTTCTATTCTAATGTGTCAAAAAAACATTTTTTTTAATTCGAAGCGACTCAGGGTTTGAAACTAGAAATAAAAAATGCCAGAAAACTGAATGCAAAAAATTAACTGATAAAGGGAAAACCATATTTGTCATTTTATTTAATATAAGTTGCTAATAAGCTAGTGAAATAATATACATGTAATATTTTATGAAAATATCAAAAACGACTATCTTAAAATCGAAGAGGGTATACAGCTGTGAGCATGTTCTATTATTGTATGACTGTTTAATTAACTTGCGGTTATATTTGAAAAAATAAACAAAAAATATATATAAATTTGATAACGGCAACAATTGAAAATTTTGCCATTAAACTGTATATTATGATGTGTTACATAGGTAGGCTCTGATGACAAAGGGAACACTCGTTGCCAGGTAACGGCGTAGTCGATTTCCCACTGTTGATTTAGTTTTGTGTCTTCAAGTCAGTCGTAAATTTGTATTGTAAAATTGTGGTTTGTACATTGGTGATTTGATTTTTGTATGGAGACATTTTTATTTCTACCGGGTTTGATCAAATATTGTATCTTTGTTAAAAAATCATTCAAACCATTCAGGAACTATATAATTAACTTAACTGTAACTATGCTACTTCGGTATTTATTGTTATATGTATAATTTTATCTATGATACGTTTTCGTCAAAACTTATATTTTATAACATACCTTCCTATTGATAAGAGATCTTATCGTTTTATATTTCAAGAGACCTAGCGATTATTGTTATAAAAAAAAAAAAAAATCCACACGTCGACGTGCCGGCTCAGAGATACTTCCTGCTTCTATCTTGTAACATCATTATGTAAGGTAAATATGCATATGGATGATTAAAAGACGAAACTCGATATCGGCGTTATATTTTGTTTTTTGATTTTTGTACTGGTGTCCCTTTCTTCATTTAAACGATAAGGGAGTACTGGTTATTGAAGAATACTGGAAACACACGGTATGATACTTCATTTTAAAGTTACTGTGGATATATTATATTCTTTTCACAAGCAGGTATTTGACCATGTATAGTCCTCGGGTTTTCAAATTAAGATAGTTTGAAAGATCAAAGCAATAATTTAATACAGAAGTTTTACGGTCGTCATCACGATCTTGTGGATCGCTATGGGTTATTAGTATCTATTTCCCAGATGACATCAGATCTTTCCCTCTACAACTAACGTTTGTTTTCCTCTATCGGATTTGACTTTACTACCGTTGTTTACATGTTCAACACGGCAGGTGTCTTATAAGAAGCAGGAGATGCTTACTCTACCGGTACACGTGATCTCACCCATGATTTTTATTGGGTCCATGTTGTTCATCTGTATGCATGTCTTCATTTTTTTCTTTTTTCTCCCGTACTCAAGTGGTGTTCTTGTTTCTTAGTTTTTCTGATCTTGCCATTGTCCATGAATTGTTCGTTCTTTTGACTTACGGTTCGGTTCACACCTACTTTACTGCAGACAAACTTAAAAAAAATTACGAAAGGATATGGAGTAAATGAACATGAGACCATAACACATTTGTTAACTCCAACTGCAATAATTTTAATGAGCTGTACGGCCATTTCGGAAATTAACTCCTAATCAGCAGCACTAGAACCCAAACAAAGGAAATCCGTAATTTGCATTTCTTATCTTTTATTTTTGGATTATGGATTTCCGTATTATTTGCTTTTTATGCTTATGATGATAGGTTTCTCCTTGTAAACCATATATAACAAAATGAAATGTTAATTAGGCTACCTATATTGATTATCTTCGTTTTTCAGATTTCACAAAAATGGCAAGCTATTACAAATATTTTTGTACACTATGTCAGGAAGATGACGTTTTTACCCCAGCAGTATCTTGGTGTTTAGAATGTGAGCAATGGCTTTGTACTGATTGCGAAAAACACCATGGTAGATCCAAAACATCGAAGCAGCACAAAACCATCAAAGTAAATGTTTATGCAAAATTGCCTGAGTTTGTTTTAAATTTCAGCAAGCGTTGTATTGAACACGATTACGGCTTTGAGCATTATTGTTCGTTTCACGGAGTTCCCTGTTGTGTACATTGTGTAAGCAAAGCTCATAAAGAATGTGAATTGCGTCCGTTAAATGAAGTTTTACAAAATGTGAGAGAATCTTCTGCTGTTTCCCATCTTGAAAAAGATCTTATTAAGATTCAAGAAAACCTTGATGTCATTGAAAAACATCTTCAAGTAAGAATTAAACAGAATGATGACGACAAGAAATTGTTTTTGAATGAAATAAAACGTGTCCGTACGTCAGTCAATGCACATTTAGATAAGATTGAAAGAGATCTTCTAAGCGAATTATCTAACAAAGAGAAAACCACCAGGGAAGCGATGGAGACAATTTCAAGCCAAATAAAAATTAAAAAGCGTAGCGTTGAAAATTTGCAAGATTCGTTTTCAAAAATAAAACAGTATGCAACTGATTTTCAATTATTCCTTACTATTAAAGATTTGGAAAAACAAACTTCCAAAGATATGGAATATTTGGCAGGTTTTGAAAATGAGGGCATGATCGCTGACAAATGTCTAAAACTTGTTGTTTCGCCAGCGTTACAATCATTTCAGAAGGATGTTGTCGAGTTCGGGCGAATTTCCGTTTATTCCTTACCATCTACATTAAATCTGACACAATCCGGTCACCAACAAGTTCCAGTGTCTTTACCTATAACGTGTACTTTAGATAAACTCAATCTGGTAAAAACATTAACAATTAATCTTTCAAACCGAGGAAAGACGAATCTCCAAATTACAGCGTGTTCTCTATTACAAGCCGAGCAGTGTGTATTTGTTGATTACAACAATGACAGTTTAATGTTATATAACAATAAGGGAACACATGTCGGAATACTTCCAGGAACGATGGGTTATCCGTATGACATGTGCTATATAAAAGAAGACATTATTGGTATAACCTATTCGGACAAACAGAAAGTTCACCTTATCGATGTGTCTAAAAGTAAAACTGTTAAAGTTATAGATATGGAAAGTAGCTGTTATGGAATCGATTGTGATGATGGTAAACTATTCATTAGACTTCCAGATGTGGGCAAAGTTGTCGTCATGGACCTGGACGGTAAAATAGAACAACATTTGAGTATAGCAGGAAAAGACATCCTACGTATCGCATGCTTTAAAAACAATATTTACTGTACAGACTGGCAGACTAGTGAGGTTTTCTGCTATGATATAGATGGAATGATCCTTTGGAAACACAAATATGAAACACTGATCAAACCACGGAGCATTACCATTAACAAAAGATCCGGAATAATATTTATAGCGGGTCTCGAATCAACAGGTTTACATGCCATTTCATTGGATGGAGATCATGGTAGTGTCGTTTTATCTAATGAATATGCATTTTCTTATGTTATTAGTAAAGACAATAAACTTTTAGTGTGTAATGATTCCAAAAATTTGGCCATTGTTTACAAATTATAATTGCCTTTACATTGCAGTATGTATTTACATGATAAATGATTATAATTATCATAAAGCCAATGATTGAATTATATATTTATATTTTTTCTTTAAAAACATGATGTGCGACGGCCAAGGTAAACCATATATACACCAAAATGGTATTATTAAGTTTATATGAATATATAGAAAGCAGTCCCCGCTTTCTAAGCTCACCTCATTGCGCAGCATTGTCACATATGGAGCATGTCAATAAACGGAAATTGACTTTAACTTTCCTAACAAAGTCGTTCCTGATGAAAGACTTCATCACAAGCATACTATGCAACTGTAATCCAACGAAGCATCATGTATACTAAAATGGTTGACATGTTGGACATGTCAGTTAGCTGGAATCAACTGTAACTATTCTTCCTGACTGTTGTTCATGTGTAAAATGTAGTTCACAGACAGCACCCGTTTATATTGCAGCTTTCATTCGTGAGCAGGAATGGACTTTAACCTATCCTACAAAACCGAGTCACTCGTGTAATCAGTAATTTCCAACTTGATCCACCAATACTTTACACTAAGACCGCAGGTATTTTTTTGGGTAATAGTAAAAGATAAATGAACAATGAAAGAATATAGAGCAAACCCGCCAAAGGATGCATTAAGCAATGAAGGGATATGGAGTAAATGCACAGGAGACAAAGTCTCTACAAATACATGGTAAAAAGCAACGGAACAACGCTTTTATTGTTGTTCTTCATCTTGAAGTCACCATGAGGCCTTCAACATTGAGCTTTGCCCATACCTCATACTAAGTTTAAGACGGCACCTAGCACCGGTTTGAGCGAAATTCATCGCTAGATGTCGAGCAACGCTACATCCATGTTTACTCTGGCCATGGATGCGGGATTGTCAACAAACATTAAGGAAACTGGCAAAGTGTTCTTACACTTTGGGTACCCATAAACTGGTTTAACCCTACCGCTGGCTTTTGCTAGTGCCGGTACCAAGTCCGGCTGTCCCGAGTTCCTATCGTTGTTTATGTTTGTCTTTTGTATTTCTATTGTGGGTTTTTTTCTTGTGCTGTTCCTATTTACTTTCTGGCATGTGGCTATGTTTTTCGGCCATTGTAGGTGTTTCCTGTTATCTTTTTTATTCCATTTTACAATTACTGTCATCCATTGCCCGACAAAAGCACCAGTGTCCCCAGCTGGTTGACAATCACAACATATAGACAAACACAGGGCACTCATCAAGTCGATTGTGAGAAAACTTGGCATTATAAATTAGTGAGATCTGGGCATTTATAAACAGGTGGTCAGATCACAATTTGAAATTACAAAAATAGAATGCCAAAATTTTGAAAGTGTGATAGTGCATCCATATGAAAAATTCTCTCAAGCACAAGTTCACCATACCTAAAATGTATATAGAGCATACATCTCTCGCACGGGGAATCTTTTAACGGACTCCACACTGCAGGAGAGACAAACTCTTGTCTAAAATAAGCAATGACAGGATATGGAGTAAATCGTCCCATTAGTGCAACAAGGTACCAGGTGACATTTTGGGCGAAATTGAGTTAAGTGCATTTCTTAGGAGCCACTATATGTATCTAGTTTCCCTGTAAAAATAAATCCTGTATCTTTATTCGTTTCCGAGATAAATAATTATGTTATTTGGTACCAATTGATTTCAATGTATTTTCCACGTGTAACAAGGAGCCAAATGACACTTGGTTCCTTTTTGCATAATTTACTTTTATATGAAATATTCACACAATACAGTGTCTAAATACATGAATAACAGAATATATCCATTCAGAATTAGTATAAAAATAATATGGTGACGAATAAAGCTGCAAAAATAAGATATATATCTTATATTACAATGTTTTTGTGTTTATGAAATGATTTATGCAGAAAGGTACCAATTTATTGTGAGGGTCGAAATTTTCAAATTGTGTTTTCTAAAAATTGCGTTTTTGTCAGTTGGTACCTTGTTGCACTAATGGGACGAAATGCACATGAGACAAAGTCTCTACAAATACATGGTAAAAAGCAACGGAAAAATGCTTTTATATACGTTACCATGAGGCCTTCAACAATGAGCTTTGCTTATACCTCATAGAAAGTTCAGGACGGCCCCTTGCACAGGTTTGACCGTAATTCATTGTTAATTGTCGTTAATTGTCGACAACGCCACATCCCTGTTTTACTTAGCACATGGATGCGGGATCGTCAACAAACATAACATTAACTGGCAGAGCGCTACAATAACTGCCATTCCTTGCTCGACAAATGCACTAGTGTCCTAAGCTTTTGGAGGTTACACAGGACACTAATCAATTCGATTGTAAGAAATTTTGGCATTATTAAACAGCCCAATGTGGGCACTGTAAACAGGTGGTAAAAATAATTTTTTGAAATAACAAAAAAAAAGTAAATAAATAAAATAATACTAAAATAAAATTAAAAAATGTCAAAATTTGAAAGAATGAAATTATATTCATATAAAAGATTCTCTCATGAACAAGTACACAAAACCTGAAATTAATAAAGAACGTGCTTCTATTTTGTTGAGAACCATACTGAGTCAAACAGGACATACAATGAAAATGGTGCAATAAAGCTTCTTACAGTTTTGATCGACAACATTTTCGTTGAATTTAGAAACCGTGTTTTTCGACAGACAATAGAAATTCCCACGGAAAGGAACTGAGCGCCACTATATTAGCTGACGTGTTTCATTTTTTGGCATGAAGTAAAGTTTTTACAGGAGCTCATACAACAAAAACAACTAGCCAGGTCATTTTATTTTAGCTTCAGATATATAGACTATGTACTATGTTTCTCTTAATAATCCAAGAATAAAAGAATATTTATATCGAATCTTTTCAAGTGAGCTTAAAATTGAAGAGACAGTCGATACACCGAACTCTGCTTCATACCTTGACCTTTTGATATAACCGTCTAAAATCTATGCTGTATGATAACGTAGAGGTTTTGACTTCCCCATTGTGAACTTTCCCTTTCTTAACAACAATATACCTACCTCCTCAGCGCAAAGAGTGTATATTTCACAACTGATTCGTTACTGAAGAGTGTTTAGTTCATACAGTGCCTTTTTGAAGAAAGCAAAAGCACTATCACAGAAAATGCTAAATCAGGGATATATTAATCCCCTCAAAAATCATATGGCCGTCACCACGATATTATTTAAGATATAAGATGTCGGTTTTTTACATTAGAACAGACATTTTCAGCTAGTTTCACGTCTACCCGAATGGACATTAGCGAATATGACTTTATCTTGGATTGACTTACTGAAAGTGTAGCGGGTGCTGTATACAGATTAGCACAAGCTTACCCTTTGTTTTTAGAGTTCACACTGTTAGTGCGTTACTTTCAAGTGTTGTATTCGTGGTTTCCGCCAGTTTTGTGGGTGTGTTTGGTCTTAAGTCTCCTGTCGTGTTCTAGTTTTTGTCTTGTATCTTGACTTTGATATTTGTAATCTTGTGCTTTGTTCCTTTGCTATTCTACTGCCGTCGTCTCAGGCTGAAATGTAGGCCATAGAGAGCATCTAAAGCAAGCATTCCAGCTGTCATCTCAAAATCATCTTGCATACCCATATGGTTAATGAGGGGCATGTCTGTAAGTAGGAATGGACCTTAACTATCCGACCTAACCGAGTCACTCATGCATTAAATGAAGGTTATAGCAAAAATCTGAAGGATGCATTCCAGCTGTTATCCCAAAAATGCATCATGCAAACAAATATGGTTTAAGTGAAACATGTCAGGAAGGGGATTGGATTTTTGACCATTATACCTAAAAAAAGTCGCTCATGCGTAAAATTAAAGTCCGAGAAAGCATCCAAAGAATGTCTTCTAGCTTTTATCCAAAAATGTATCATGCTTACCAATACGGTGGATGTTGGACATATCGGTTAGCGAAAATGAACTTTAGCCATTCGCCGATGCTAGGGGATTGCATGTACCACATGCGAGGTAAAAACAATACCAATCAGGACAAATGCAATTAAAACTTTTAACACAACTATAACGGAGAAAAGCACATGTCTTTTTTCCGTTTTATCTCTGTTTATAAGTCTAGTTTATGTATTTCGTAATTGAGTTTAGCTTTGAATTAGGACTTCATAATACTTATTTTGATGAAATTTCTCATGAGAGCAATCCCTTTTCACCGTTAAATAAAAGTGACAACAAAAGTCCGAATCAATCAAAGGGAGAGACCAGTAAGGAAAATCCGCATAACATACGACAGATTGAAGGAAACACAACCCAACACAGAACATTTTTGGCAAGCCGTCATATTCCCGACTTGGAACGTAAAGTACAGTAAACCCTATCCCCCAAAACCTCTCTATCCATCTTGCATATCTGATGTCAAAAGAGATGATTCGAAAGAAAGAATAAAAAAACATCTTAAAAATGCAGAATGGTCTGCGTGTATCTTTGCAGAAAAGTAACAAAACATGTGTGTTGGTGGCTTAAAAAACCACAGGGTAGTAATATGCGTCTAGTGCAGTAGTCATCGAACGTCTCTAGATCTCTGCTGACGCTGGCTAGCCTACTTGTAGGTGTAGAGGGGAGCAGCGGAAGCGGAAGCCTTCCTCTGCCAGTACATAGCCTCTACACTACCAAGACTCCTTCATTCGCCTCCACGGGGCAACACACGGTAACTTGGGTCTAGTACTCAAGGCTAACATGAAGGGGATCTCGGAGTAGCATGCAGGCCCACCGGCGCGTGGAACATGCCCTGGCTCTTACCAACCTTGCTCCAGCTATGAGTAAATAGCATCACTGCCTTGTGATGGACTGTTGAGTCAAAGGCTACGGGAGACAACTCAGACAGACTGGGATCACACCTTTGGACGGGAAACTGTCTAGGAGAGAAAACTTTGATGTAAAACCGGCTAGAAAGGAGTCGTCACCCATGGTAGGGAACCTATCTAGGAGAGCAAACTCTGATATAAAACCATGTGAGGGAGTTGCTGACCACCAGATTATAAAAAGTTGAAGCTAGAGGGCCAACCCCCCACTAGTGGATCCAAAATGGTTACAGGAACGACTACAGAGAAAGACTGTAGTTGCCCTATGTCCACCTATGGACGAAGTGGAATAAGTCAAGTAAGTCAAAGTCAACAAAACATGTAAAAAAATTACGACCAACTATCGATAAATTAGGTCAACATAAAATTAAAATGCGAATTAAAAAAATGTTAGAACTATTTATGACTTACACTTCAAACTATATGTCCTGCTTAATTAGCTAAAGGGACAGACCCGTAGTAAGATTTATTATATATCACAGGCGACGTGGCAGTGCTATTAAATAACGTCCTAGTTCATGTCTTCAAAAGAACGCCACGGAAACAGCACAAAATGTCTCGAAAAACAAATGATGTCGTGTAATTGCTGTCTCTATAGGTCTAATGAAACTCAAAGTGATGTATTTTCCATATTAGAATAGAAAAAGCTTATCGAAGCTGTGGTATATCGATATTTTACCCAGGTCGAATAATGAACTTTAGACATTTGCTGCACCTCGGGGTTAAGTTACAGCGGATATAATGTATCGCCCATGGTAAAAAAATGCGATATACTACAACTATCATAATGTTTTTATGTTTTTCTATTCGATCAATGCCCCTGTTGATCCTCAACCAGTAAATAAAAAAAAACAAAACAAAACAAAAAAAAAAAAAAAACAAAACAAAACAAAACAAACAAACAAACAAAAAAAACATGATTTTAATTTTTCCCGACTTAATTTATGATAGACATTAAGGTTAAGAACATTTTAAACTTAGCAATGTCATTCAGAAACATAAATGTGCAATGTTTTGCCTCCGATTTTAAATTTGCCTCTGTTTGAAAACATGAAAATGTGTATTGTGATTGTGACAACATAGAACATACAGCAACGGCGACGGGAAATCCGGGTTCTCCGAGTTCGCTCCTATGGCACGCGATAGTAACAAAAATGCGGTATACCTAGTATTTCGTACGAAAACTAGGGGTTTTCGTGCGAAATACCAGGTATACCGCACTTTAACTAGGGGTTTCCGATCGGTATACATAGTATTTTGCCGAGAACCTTAGTTTCCGATTGAAATTGAACAGAAACTAGGGGTTTTGATCATTTTTAAGACTGGTTTTGGTTATTTAAAATGCTAATTAATTAATTTATTTTTCATACCTATTTATTCAAATTTCACGCTTTTTTAATTTCGAAACAGAGTACACATCAAATTATATGAAAAAAATCTTTGCTCTAGAGATTTGCTAAATTGAATATTTTTTTAAAACTAACTCTAAAACGGCGATATTCACAACTTTTAACTGGTTAGACATTCGAGATCGAATCCTCCCATGACCCGCGAATCTGATATCCATTTGCACCCCAAAAGGATCACAGGCACAACTCTATTTGATTATTAACTTTTAATATCAAAATACATAAAATTAATAAAAATTACGAAAATTGAATAAAAAAGAGAAAATTGTAAGCGATAAATAGAATAAACGATTTTGGTTGGTTTAATTAAACTCTGAATACCGGTTTTCGTTTCTGATTGGACGAACGTTAAATATCAAATAGCGACTTCCGTTTCTCGTTTCTCATTGGATAAAACTATAAATAGCGTTTTCGGTTTAAACTCTAATTTCCGATACAGATCGGAAACTATGGGTTTTCGTCGGAAACCCCTAGTTTCCGTTCAATTTCAATCGGAAACTAGGGTTTTCGGAGAAATACTATGTATACCGGTCGGAAAACCACTAGTTAACGTGCGGTATACCTGGTATTTCGCACGAAAACCCCTAGTTTTCGTTCGAAATACTAGGTATACCACATTTTTGTTACTATCGCGTGCCATACGCTCCATAATGGAGGATGCCTTTTCTACCATATAAGGATCGAAATAATTCATGACAGATAAAGTGGTGTTATCATTTAAGCATGCGATTGGCCATTTTATATTTGTAAATTTAACCCCTCGCTTACGCTCGTGTTTAGAATTGCATATACATTAATTAAAGACTCAACTTTGAATTAAATAAACGAATACAATATATATTTGAATAACACGGCCACAGTTGATATACCCTTTGAAGATATCTGACAGGATAACAGAAGTACCAGTTTGGCAAAATTTTTGGGCAAATCTGTACACCTTTGGTAACGAAGGATGCAACTACTGTTCCTCAAGGTGAAAACTAGAGAGAACGAAGTCAAGCTCTCCAAATACGACAAGCCACATCTGCAACACCCTCTGGATCAAATTGCTGCATATAGTATTTTATTTCACACATAGAGGAGTGCACCCACATTAAATATAAATGTACTTGTATTTAATTTTCATGATTATTTAATAATAACTTTTCCTTATATGAATTTAAACGCTGGTAAGCTCAAATTGGTAACAATTAAGAACCGGCCACTTCTGGTTTACAGAAGATGGTCTAACCAAATCACCCTGCGGTAACGCTGGTATGTTATCCAAGATGTGGTTCGCCGTACAATTACGGAGATCATGACCCCTTATCCTGCCAGATCCCGCCACTTGAGTGCGTCTATACACACTCATATACCCCCTTTTCTTTTTTGTATAAAGAAGGGCAATATAAATATTTAGCCCGAAGGATTCAATAAGGCCTGCTTGAATATAATTCAACCAAATGTCATTTCCTAAGTCTGATAAATGACAACCGTCGTGCCCATATAAATCTCTTTCCTTTGCCCTTATATTCAAGTGGTTAATGACAAAGTAGTTTTCTTTTTTAGCATAGTTAGATAGTGCACAATTAATACGCTTTCTAATTCTTTCAGCCGCCTTTCCATCATCAACCGAATGCCAGTATCTACGCATTAAAAGGTCACTCCAAATAATTTGTGTGTTTGGAAGTAAAATAGAGATCTTCAATAAATCTCTTTTCATATCTTCAATACGCTCAACAGACTTGGTTTGGCCTATATCATTTGCACCAAGTTGTATTAAAATAAATGAGGGGGGAGGGTATTGATTTATTTTTTGTTCAACTGTGGCCGTAAGTTCACACCATAACATCCCCCGCATACCAAACCAACGTTCATTAAAACCTTTGTCCTGAAGTCCAAGATGGGCTCCCCCAGCTCTACAAAGTGCTCTTTTATTGCCCAAATATACATAGGAAGATCCTAATAACCATATTGACTTCACACCTGCATCAAAAATATAAAGAAGATTTCTGAACATACTCGTCGAACTTATAAACCGATAATATATCTTAAATAAGAACTGGAAGACCAACGACCGAGCATTTTTATATCCTCATCCTTTACCCCAATTAAAGCCAGTTCAGTCGCCCTACCAATAATAATTATTCTAAAAAAGTGTGAACGCACGTGCATTGGGATTTTGCTAAACGCTAAGCATTTTTTAAGCACTGAACTGAACACAGAACTGAAATCTTGTAAGCGGTGACCCATCGAAGTGGACGAAAAGTTTGTCCGAACCATTCGAACCTGAAAACCTAATGCTAAAATACTCTTTCATTAAATTTACTGGGCAAATAGATTTTTCCGAATGTTCTCGAATAGATAATGTCACTGATTTGGCGAATTGGTCAGTTTAGAACTTCTGATGATTGCGTTTAATTCGGCATGTCTATCACCTTGTTTAACTGACACATTATTAAAAGCTAAAGTGTGTCCGTTTTCGTGGCACATTCTTGAATCAACAACAACTTCACTAACTCTTAATAGAGCGAAAAAGATTAAAGAGAAAGCTGCCGAAAATAAGCGAGCTTCATAAACTGAAGAACATATCTTATCCGTATTATATATACTATATAACAGATTATTTGTATTAATTCATAAGCTTATGAGCAACTTGTATTAATAAAACAACGAATAAAGATTTCTCTATGTCAATTTATGTGTGTTTGTATGCAGTTTTCCGACATATTTGAATTCTAGTGCAAACCCAATATTGCTCTTTAAGAGCCGCTTCGAATGTTCAAAACTCATGTTAAATATATTAGAATCGAAATAGATTTTTGCAATTGGGCTCTATGCGAATTAGAACATGGTCAGACCTTATATTTGTCTTCATTTTATACCTCGCTATCGCTCGGTATAAAGTATTGACAAATATAAGGTCTGCCCATGTTCTAATTCGCATAGAGCCGGCTTGCAATAATCTATTTCTTAATTAGTATTCAATCTGGCATTTTCCAATAGTGTTACTATGGAAAACTTCACCCCTTTTTGAGCCCTAAATGTAGCCTTAATAAACCTCCTCTATAATTAATTGTTTTTAGCTCACCTGACCCAAAGGGTCAATTTGAGCTATTCTTATCACTTGGCGTCCGTCGTCCCTCCGTCCGTCTGTCGTCCGACGTCCGTCCGTTAACTTTTCACATATTCATCTTCTCCTCTGAAACTACTGAAGCAAATTCAACCAAACTTTACAGGAATGATGTAAAGAAGGTCCCTAACAAAGGTTGCTCATTTCGTTTTGATCTGACAAAAACATGGCCACCAGCGCGGAACTTAGATTTAACATTGGACCCTATGGGAAAAATCACATTTTCATCTTCTCCTCTGAAACCACTGAAGCAAATTCAACCACACTTTACAGGAATGATGTACTTAAGGTCCTTAACAAAGATTGCTCATTTCTTTTGGATCCAATAAAAAACAAGGCCGCCAGCGCGCAACTTACTTTAACATCGGACCCTATGGGAAAATCAAAGTTTCATCTTGTCAACTAAAACCACTGAAGCCAATTCAACCAAACTTTACAGGATTGCTCATTTCGTTCAGATCCGATAAAAAACATGGCTGCCAGTGCGGAACTTAGGTTTAACATTTAACCCTATAGGAAAAATCATATTTTAATCTTCTCCTCTGAAACCACTGAAGCAAATGCAACCAAACTTTACAGGAATGATGAACTTGAGTTCCAGCATGAAGATTCCTCATTTCGTTCCAAATCAATAAAAAACATGACCATCAGCGCGGAACTTAGGTTTAACATTGGACCCTACGGGAAAATCACATTTTCACCTTCTCATCTGAAACCACTGAAGCAAATTCAACCAAACTTTACAGGAATGATATGTACTTAAGGTCCTTCATAAAGATTGCTCATTTCGTTACAAAGCGATAAAAACGTGGCTGCCAGTACGGAACATAGTTTAACATTGGACCCTATTGGAAAATCACATTTTCATCTTCTCCTCTGAAACCACTGGAGCAAATTCAACCAGATTTTACAGCAATGATGTATGGAAGGTACTTATAAAAAAATTATCATTTCATTTAGATCCGACAAAAACATGGCCTCCAGTACAGAACATAGTTTAACATTGAGAAAACCGTTTTTTTCATCATCTACTCTGAAACTATGTAAGCAAATTTAACTAAATGCATAGAAAGTCGTCTTAAAAATTACCCATTTCAATAGGATCAGACAGAAACATGGGTGCTAATGGGGAACATGGCTAAACATAAGAGCCCATTGGTAAAAGACTTCATTTTTGGTCATGCAAGGCATAGAAACATTTTGTCAGGTGAGCGATACATCTTGCACACCAAGATATATGGACCCAACATCCTACAAAGTTTGAAAGGCCAAGATTAAAAGGTCTGGTTCGGACAAGGTCATCCGCACCAGAATAAGAAAGAAAGAAAGGAAGCGGAAAAATAAAAAGTTATAACTGTGTACACAAAAGTCCCTCAAACGAATTCCGATATGAGGTGTCTGGGGGTAAAGAGACCCCCTTCAAAAAAAAAAAAAAAAAAAAAAAAAAAAAAAA
>MJUU01000395.1:0-17617 GCA_002080025.1 Modiolus philippinarum | reverse complement strand
TATCTCGTCGATATCCACTATTACGTAGAGAATGTAAGTTACGTCCCAGTTTTTCTGGATTATTAATCAGTTTTTGACATTTTTTAACAACATTTCCATAAAATGGAGGATGAGAAATGCCCTTTGTTATTAGCTGTTTCCGAGTCACGTCTTATCTAGATATCAAATGTTCATATCTTCTGTAAAACTTCTTAAAAGTATTTAATAATTTATGAAATCTGTAACCTTGTTGTAAAAGTTTGGATGTGAGAGTAAGGTTACGCTCATTAAAATCATCAAGGGTGGAACAAATGCGAGCGAATCGTACAAGTTGGGATATATACACCCCGTAGGATGGAGCTAGGGGAACGTCGCCGTCAAGAAAGGGGAAATTAGTTATTGTAAAATCAAAATCATCCCTTTTATCATAAACTTTAGTTTTTATTTTACCAGAGTCAATGGTGATACTTAGATCCAGAAAAGGGCAGTATTTAAAATCATTGTTTGCCTTATTTAGTTTCAGTTGTTGTGGGTAAATGGTGTCAAAATAATGGTGTCAAAATAAGTTCAAGACGGCCCCTAGCACCGGTTTAAGCGGAATTCTTTGCTAATTGTCGAGCAACGCTACATCCATGTCTTTCCTGGTCATGGGTGCGGGATTGTCAACAAACATCAATTAAACTGGCAAAGTGCTCTTACAATCACTGTCATCCTTTGCCCAACAAAAGCACTAGTGTCTTAAGCTAGTGGACAACTACAACATATAGACCAACACAGGGCACTCATCAAGTCGAATGTAAGAAAACTTGGCGTTATAAAATAGTGAGATGTGGGCACTTAAAACAGGTGGTCTGGATTACATTTCGAAAATTACAAAAATAATTGCCAACATTTGAAAGTATCAATAATATATCCATATGAGAAATTCTCTCAAACACAAGTACACCATAACTGAAAAATATAGAGAGCATACATCTCTCGCACGGGGAATCGTTTTACGGACTCCACACTGCATGAGAGACAAACTCCAGTCGTGTGTGTGTCTATAGCGATGTACTTATATATCTTCGTTCGCCGTTCTTACGGGAGAAACATCTATGAATTATATATCTTTCAGCCGAGATTTCAGTTGTTTATGAGGAATGTAAGAATAAGTATGAATAAAGTATGAGGAAGTCAAACGTTTTAATACTGTAACAGTGTGATAATGGTCTTGATCTTGATTTTAAGATGTCAAGCAAATCTTAAGAATATTTTTTTATACCTACATTTCCTTTACAACAATTCTTGAAAAAATCACAATATTTATGAAGACCCTCTTTTACAGCTGTCAAGATGGAGGTAAACAGCTTAGAAATATGTATTATGTAACATTTTGCAGATCCAGCTATGTACCGTTGTTTGTATGGGCATTTGTGTAATTTTGGTACCCAAGACAAGGAGGGGAGATCAGTGTCTTCATCTTTTGTTGAAATCCCAAAGGAAAGCAAACAGATTTATGGTTCTGTAATATCTTCTCCTTAGACGGAGTAGTAGCTGTGTAGGTTGGATTGTCCTGGGTATTATTAATGCCTAATTCTTTCTCTAAACAATGGATGTTAAACTGTAATTATTTTTACAAATGAAAATGATGTTATTAGGGCCTTATCTGCTGGACCAACGACATATTCGTCATGAATGGATTTGAAGTATCTGGCAACATCGGCATGTTTTGAAAATGGATGCTGCTTTCGCTCTCATAGACTCTTGTAGCTGACCAATTCTTTAAGAATCATGGACTTTACAGCCTTAATCCTCAGGATTATAAACATCTTAATATATATCTAATAATTACTAATGTAATACTTACTTATGATATATTAAAAACACTCAGCTTGTTACACAAAAGTTTCCGACTAATTGATTTTTCAAAATATTGATGAAATATGGTTTCTGTATATCTAAACTTTCTGGAAGCATGATTTTGAATATTTTAGACTAACTACAGTCTCATAAATTGCAATTATATTCCCTCTTCCGAAAATATTCGACACAATTTATTTAATTTTATTGAGCTTTGAATGTCTAAAATTTTTTTTTTATAAATTTGGATTGAATTAAACTGTATACAGCATTGACATTTTAAGTATGCTTTATTGGGAATGATTCACTTAATCTTCATTTTAAATAAAAGCCCTCATTTACGGCTGTCAAGATGGATGTTAATAGCTGAGAAATAGGTATTTTATAATTCATATATTACATACCGTGCCTTTGTGGCTGTACTGAATCTACTGCACGAAGCTTTTGTAGAAAAAAGTTACACCAATTTTCAATAAAGGACACTTCTTAAAATATGTATGTGTAAAATATGTATTTACCTAACTAATTGGTACCTTATTAGTAAACATATTAAGATTTTCCATTTTATTTTGTACGTTCCGGACTGGCATTTATTAATATCAGAAATCTTATAAGAACAAATGAAATATGCGTCTCTTTGATATAATAGCGAGTCCCTTCTATTAACTAGTAAAGGCTCTACAAATGCATGGTTAAGCAAGCAATGGGACAACATTTATATTGTTGAGCTTCAACTTAATGTTACCATGAGGCGATCAACAATGAGCTTTTCTCATACCTCATAGTGAGTTCAAGACAGCCCCTAGCACCGGATTGAGCGAATGTTTTTGCCTTTGTCGAACGTTGATACACCCTGTTATAGCCAATACGTCAGTTTGAAATCAGCTAAAATGAAATGCATGATTTTGGAATGTAGGGTATAAAACAGCTTAAAATATTTAAGGTATTGAAAGTCAGATATGATTAAGCGAAAGCTGAATGTGTTAATATATGAAATAAAAACAAATCGATGTCGTTTATGGCTTTTTATGGGAAAAATGTCTAATTTAGAGTTATGTGAAGGCTCATTGTTGAAGGCGTCTTGGTGACTTCAAAATGAAGAACAACCATGAAAGCGTTGTTCCATTGCTTTGTTTTACCAAGTATTTGTAGAGACTTTGTCTCATGTACATTTACTCCATATCCCTTCATTGCTTATTATGTGAAATTATTATTTGAAGTTTTATGTCTAAAATAAGAAAATTAATACAGACAAGTTTTGGAAATCTTAAATATCCTTTATGCAAAGTATTTTTAGAAATGCAATTTATACTGTGCTTACTCTCTTTAGATTTTGTTGAGTTACTAAAAATATCCTCAACTATAAATTCGGAATCAAAATGTATAATCTTCATTCAGATTGTTTTGCTAACCAAAGAAATTATTTGCCCCCCACGAATTTGTTAAGGATGGTCACTCCTTAGGTTTTTGAAACTGTCTCTGACTTTCGGAATTCTCTTATTTCATCCATCATGATGCATTAGAAAATTTTGCACACTGACGCCCACTTTTCTTATCTAATTATGATTCTGTATATCTTCAAATAACTTTTGACAAAATTTGATGACATTTTTGATATTCCTTCATTGCATTTCATAAGTTGATTGCCTTAATGTAAAATGAGTGAAAAGTCTAGAGAAGTTAGGTTTCCCGCCAAAATTTCAGGCGTTTAAATCTAAAAAAGGGCCACACTGACCTATCAATATTTTCTTCTTAAAATGATGTATGAACAATATTCTAATAAAAAGAAATATCAATTTCTCAGGGTTAGAAAATAACAATAACCAATCAGTAACAACCTAACAGATCTTTCATATATGCCTAACTGACCGTGTGACGGGTGCTGTATACAGAGCAGGACATGCTTACCCTTCCGGACCATATGATGTCGCTCTCAGTTTTTATGGGAGTTCACACTGTCAGTGCTTTAGTTTTTTGCGTTGTCTTGTTAAATTTTAGTTTTGTCTTCGTCAGTAATGTTTGTGGTACAGATTTGTCCTATTCCATGTTTGAATACTAAAGTGTTCACAACATGTACAAAAGCTTTCCAAAATTTTACCTTGGTGCTGTTTGAGGGTTAGAGAAGTTACACGTACCATGGTTATCAATTGATTTTGTCTCAGGGCTAAAATATAACAATAACCAATCAGTAACAACCTAACAGATCTTTCAAAACATGCCTCACTGGTGCTGTATACAGAGCAGGACATGCTTACCCTTCCGGACCATCTGATGTCACTCTGTTTTTCGAGAGTTCACACTGTTAGTGCTTTAGTTTTTTGCGTTGTATATGTAGTGGTTGTGTGTTTTGTTGGCATGTAGTGTCTATGGTCTTCCGTCTTCTGGTGTTCTTGATTTTGCCTTCTCTCTGGACTTTGATATATGTATCTTTTGCTTTGTTCCTTCGGTATTCGACTGCCATTGTTTTTTTATCCTTGACATTATAAACTTGAGGAGTGACCATCCTTAAGATTACATACGAATTTGGGTTATTCGATGTGGTTTGTTTCCATTGATTTATTCACCTTTTTACCTTTTTGAGGCCATTTAGGGCTTGCTATATGGTGTATTGAAGACCGTACGGCGACCCCTAGATGCTTTGTTTTGGGTCGTTTTAACCTGGATATGGGATGTTGTTCCCTTGACATTTAATCCATTTCCTTTCTTTTTCATCTTAAGAATTTTCATGATTGGTAAAACAAACATGAACGTTTTACGATTTACTTACGAGGAGTTGCGTGTTTGAACGATCACTTTGGAATACGTAAATGCGATGCAGTTATGATAAAAATAACAAAATACCGAAGTTGCTGTAAATCTGGATTCTGCATATGCACATTTCGACAACTTATGTCTCTTCAATACAGATCTAATCATAACATTTGGAAATTCATATACCGAAATATGCGTAACAGGTGATAGAGAATAAATTCCCAATATGATCTAAATAGTTCCAAAAATAAGCTGATGACAGGAGGGGGAGATACTCCACAGTTTTGAACAAAAGTTTGTTGAATTTAGATATTGCAAGTTTCCAGAAAAAAAAAAAAACAAAAAACAAAAAACAAAAACAAAGCAAAAACAGAACATAAAAGTAAAAAATAAAAAAATAAGAAAAAATCGTTTTTTTTGGCCAGCAACGAAGCACTGGCTGCAGAGTTGCTTTAAACTCAGTTGCTGTAAATCTGGATTCTGCATATGCACATTTCGACAACTTATGTCTCTTCAATACAGATCTAATCATAACATTTGGAAATTCATATACCGAAATTTATTAATTTTTTAAATGTGAGTTTTAAAGTTGGTGAATACCCTTGGGGACTGTCAGTCCACATGCAGAGGCATCGCCCAGTGGAAATTGATAACAAAATACCGAAGTTACTGTAAATTTGGTTTCTGCATATGTGCATTTCGACGACTTATGTCTCTTCAATGCAGATCAAATCAAAACATTTTGAAATCCATATACCGAAATATGCGTAACAGCTAAAAGAGATTGAATCACCAATATGTTCTTAAAAGTGAAGCCAAAGATTACGAATCATTGCGAATGGCATCGAAATGCGAATGCATGCGGGTTATCTTAGAATTTTTGCGAACAAAATACGAATTATTTGGATTTGATCAAAGCTTTTACTGTCTGTTTTATACAACTTGACGAGTTCTTACTAATACATGAGATTTGATTTCCAGTCTTTTAATACTGGAAATAATAATAAAAAAAAACAACAACAAAAAACAAAAACAAACTATTCGCAATTATTCGTAAATAAATCGTAAAACATTTGAAGAACATAAGTATCTACCATTTAGTGCTTAAATTTTACGATTTGTTGCGATCGGTAAACGATGACTTACGAATTGTAAAGATTGGTTTGCGAGCTCTTTACAGATGAAATAAGCAATAAATGTTCGTGGGCATTCGTAAAAAAATGACATGTCCTTTCGAAGGATTACGAATCGATCCTTCGTAGAAATTCGTAAGAAAAACTCGTGAATTCGAAGGGGGTATAAATAACAAAATACCGAAGTAACTGTAAATTTTGCTTCTGCATATGCGCATTTCGACAAGTTATGTCTCTTTAGTATAGATAAGGACTGATTTGTTTCAAAGTAAACAATATATCTAATATAGATTTGGCGTAAAGTGTATACAATTTATTTGTAATTTTCTTTACCCGATTTTGTGTCATCTGTTGTACCATTGAATCCAAGGGTCCACGGTAAAAGTTGTGGCCAAAGTGTTAAAATCAAAAACATTTCACCGTTTCTTCAAGGCAAGCAAAGTGTTCTTATGCAAAAGTTTTCTGTACAGCAATATTTTTAAGTAGTCTTTCAAACGGCACTGTCTACTGGTCTACTTATAGATAAAAGAAGGGAAACGGGGAATGTGTCAAAGGGACAACGACCCAAAGGGGAGTAATAACAACTCAAAGCCACCACAAGATCTTCAATGAACGGTGAGAAAACCCCACACCCAACGGCAGGTCGGAGTCGGCCCCTGAACAAAGAGCAATCAAGTCCAGCGAAATAAACATCATCCTAGACTCCTATAGACATAAAGTAAACTAACTAGAACAAGAGGCTCTCAAGAGCCTGTATCGCTCACCTGGACCATGGCTGACATAGATAAAAGGCATTTCCAATAGGAAAAACAAAACATAAAATTTAGCAGAATACTTTTTTTTCTTAAATTACAGTATTCTTGTTTGGTTTCCATGGCAACCCAAAGATCCACCATCCATTACAACCCATAACAGAACACTTTTAAAAAAAAATGGGCAGGGGTTCCCCTTATAATCAAGGTAATACATATTGCTGAAATTAAAACATTCAGACCACAATTCAAATAAAAATTCAAAAATTTTGGCAGACGTTCCCCTTAAAATCAATAAGGCCAATGTAAAAACTATGTTCCAGATGGTGGCCATTTTGGATGAGGTACAGACCTGCCAGATAAATTTTTTTGGATGGGACCACCTAAGCACCATTGTGAGACCATTGTGGCTTAGTTTGGTTCTAATTGGCTAGTAGTTTCTGAGAAGAGGATCTTTGAATGTATATTCCATAGGGTCCAATGTTAAAACTATGTTCCCACTGGCGGCCATCTTGGATGAGGTATGGACCTGCCGGATACCTTTTTAGGAAGGGACCATGTAAGGGCCATTGTGACTAAGTTTGGTTATAATTGGACTGGTAGTTTCTGAGAATATCTTTGAATGTCTTTTCCATAGGGTCCAATGTTAAAACTATGTTCCACTGGCGGCCATCTTAGATGAGGTACAGACCTGCCGGATACCTTTCTGGATGGGACTATCTAAGGACCATTGTGGCTTAGTTTAGTTTTAATTGGACAAGTAGTTTCTGAGAAGAAGATCTTTGAATGTGTTTTCCATAGGGTCCAATGTCAAAACTATGTTCCACTGGCGGCCATCTTGGATGAGGTACAGACCTGCCAAATAATTTTTTTGGAAGGGACCATCTAAGGACCATTGTGACTATGTTTGGTTATAATTGGACGAGGAGTTTCTGAGAAGAAGATCTTTGAATGTCTTTCCCATAGGGTCCAATGTTAAAACTATGTTCCCCGCTGGCGGCCATCTTGGATCAGGTACAGACATGCCGGATACCTTTTTTGGAAGGAACCATCTAAGGACCATTGTGACTAAGTTTGGTTATAATTGGACTGGTAGTCTCTGAGAAGAAGATTTTTGAATGCCTTTTCCATAGAGTCCAGTGTGAAAACTATGTTCCCCGCTGACGGCCATCTTGGTTTCGGTATGGACCTACCGGATACCTTTTTCAGAAGGGACCATCTAAGGACCATTGTGACTAAGTTTGGTTATAATTGGACTGGTAGTTTCTGAGAAGAAGATCTTTGAATGCCTTTTCCATAGGGTCCAATGTAAAAACTATGTTCCCCGCTGGCGGCCATCTTGGATGAGGTACGGACCTGCCGGAAACCTTTTTTGGAAGGGACCATCTAAGGACCATAGTGACTAAGCTGGTTATAATTGGACTGGTAGTTTCTGAGAAGAAGATCTTTGAATGTCTTCGCCATAGGGTCCAATGTTAAAACTATGTTCCCTGCTGGCGGCCATCTTGGATTAGTTACGGACATGCCGGATACCTTTTTTTAGAAGGGACCATCTAAGGACCATTGTGACTAAGTTTGGTTATAATTGGTTTGGTAGTTTCTGAGAAGAAGATCTTTGAATGTCTTTTCCATAGGGTCCAATGTTCAAACTATGATCCCCGCTGGCGGCCATCTTGGATGAGGTACGGACCTGGCAGATACCTTTTAGGAAGGGACCATCTAAGGACCATTGTGACTAAGTTTGTTTATAATTGGACAGGTAGTTTCTGAGAAGAAGATCTTTGAATGTCTTTCCCATAGGGTCCAATGTTAAAACTATGTTCCCCGCTGGCGGCCATCTTGGATTAGGTACGGACCTGCCGGATACATTTTTTAAAGGGGACCACCCAAGGACTGTTGTGACTCAGTTTGGTTATAATTGGACTAGTAGTATCTGAGAAGAAGATCTTTGAATGTCTTTCCTGTTTGGTTCCAATTGGCCCAGTGGTTTCAGAGGAGAAGATCTTTGAATGAAAAGTTTACGACAGACGACGGACGGACGGACGACGGACGACGGACGCCAAGTGATCGCAAAAGCACACCCTGGCATAGCCAGGTGAGCTTAAAAGGACAAGACACACAAAGGCTTAATAAATTCCTGACTTAGGACAGGCGCAAACCTGCTGCGGCGGGGTTAAACTAGTTTTGTTGGATCCAAACCTTCCCCCTACAGCCAATGTGATAAATCAAAAAACAATCGTAACAACAGTAAAATTCAGTTGGCAACAGGACTGAGTCAATTGTGAAAAATGAAACTGAAAGAACTAAATATACGGACAAAAACATGAAATCACAAGAGACTACTAACAGTTAAATGACATGCCAGCTCCACACTCATCACCAACTGACAAAGTAAGTTATGTACCCTCAGTATACAGCTTCCACCAAGATCCCTTCCTGTGAGGAGTTTAGAATAATGATTTCATGTATATAATGATAGAATAATGATTTCATGAGTTTAGAATAATGATTTCATGTACACACCTTATACTTGCTTTGAATACCAATGAGAATTCTTAACTGCTTAAGTCAAATATTAGTAGTGTCATTAATTTTCTAAATGCACATCTTGTTGTTTTTAATGCATGACTATGGAAAATTTGAAGTGGCATTTTGATAATTAGCTCTTCATGGACTTTCTAAGAGTTATCTGAGTGATTGAAATTCTTATTTTTGTATAATTCATATATCATTTCCTATAAACATATGATTATTCAAAAACAAGTATTTTTTCTCCCTGCAAGTACAAATATGACAAATCTTACTATGAGGACACACGCTGTGAAACAAAATAATGGACGAATGCCTTAATCTTGAAAGAGGACAAAATAATGCTTTGTTAGACCAAATACGTTTTTTCATAAATGGTTGGCAATACCTTTCTTCTTTAAAAGAAAGAATTTGTGATACAAAATGGAATTTCAATGTGCCGAGATTTAAGGAGCTTCTCATTATCCCTGATCTCTGTAATTTCCTATTTTCTTATTTAGTGATTGAACTTAAGAATACAGTAAGGTGATACTTCTGCATTTCGCATAAGTCAATCATATTTCTAGGGTTTTACTCCTATGTGATACTTTTTGACCAAATACACCAAATTTTATAGTCATCAAAGGCTTCAGAAACTAATTGCACGTCAAAATACAAGATATCATTGAATTATAAATTTCCTTCCATTTGAAAGCAACCAAAAATGTCTCCATGTTATGATGAGGAAAATGTCCCATAGGGCCTTTTCCCATCATTAAACATAGGTAATCAACGATTACAAAGTTCGCCTCGTTATGGCACATGGACACAGAAACCCAATTTCGCCAGGGTGCTCATTTACCATCCCTTATACAAAGGCTAAATGATCTTACCATGTACAGTTATGAAGACCTGAATTCCGACATAAACGGAAAAGTGACCTAATTTTGCCTGGATGCTGACCTACTGCCAAAGATGCATGCACATGCAAAGTAAGATGACCCTACCATGTACAGTTACTTAAATCTGAACTCGGACGCAAACTTGAATGTAGGTCAATCATGCGGAAAATATAGGTCAAAGTGACCTAATTTTGCCTGGATGCTGACCTACCCCCAAAGATGCATGCACATGCAAGGTTAGATGATCCTACCATGTACAGTTACTGAGATATCAACTCGGACCTAAAATTAAATGAAAGCCAGTCAAGCGGAAAATATAGGTCAAAGAGACCTAATTTTCTTAGAGGCTGTGAGATAGCCCAAGATGCATCTGCACACAAAGTTTGATGACCCTACCCTTCATAGTTGCAGAGATATATGCCCAAATGCGGACGCGGACGTAGACGTAGACGTAGACGTAGACGCGGACGCGGACGAGGACGCCGGGGGTACACCAATAGTCCCCAACAACTTCGTTGAGGCGAACTAAAAATGTGAAACATCTTGAAAATAAGGTCCATATCATACCAACATGCCTTATCTTGACTTGTTCATTCACCAATGCTCTTTCCGTTTAAAGTATCCATTTAAAAATAAAACATTGTTTTTATTTCAACTTACTTCGTCCTAAGATGATACTTTGCACCCCATACTCCTGTACCCTAGGTACACCTTACTTCGTCCTAAGATGATCCTTGCATCCCATACTCCTATTCCCAAGCTACACTTTACTTCGTCCAAAGATGATCCCTTGCACCCCATACTTCCGTACCCTAGACACACCTTACTTCGTCCTGAGATGATCCCTTGCATCCCATACTCCTGTACCCCAGTAACACTTTACTTCGTCCGAAGATGATACCTTGCAACCCATACTTCTGTACCCTAGGTACACTTTACTTCGTCTTAAGATGATCCCTTGCACAGCAAACTCCTGTATCCAGCTACACTTTACTTCATCCCAAGGTGATCCCTTGCACCCAATACTTCTTTACCCCAGCTACACTTTACTTTGTCCCAAGATGACCCCTTGCACACCATACTCCTGTACCCCGGCTACACTTTAAGTTCGTCCTAAGATGATCCCTTGCACCCCATACTTCTGTAATCCAGCTACACCTTAAGTTCGTCCTAAGATGATCTCTTGCAACCCATACTCCTGTTCCCACGCTACACTTTACTTCGTCCTAAGATGACCCCTTACTCTCCATACTTCTAATATGTTCCTTTTCGACATAATACATCTGTACCCCAGCTACATTTTAAGATCGTCTTGATCCCTTGCACCCATTACTCCTGTACAAAAGCTGCACTTTACTTTGTCCTAAGATGATCCCTTGCTCCCCATACTTATGTAACCCAGCTACACTTTAAGTTCGTCCTTAGATGATCTGTTGCACAGCATACTCCTGTACCCCAGCTTCACTTAAGTTCGTCCTAATATGTTCCATTCCATCCCATACATCTGTACCCCAGCTACACTTTAAGTTCGCCCTAAGATGATCCCTTGCACCCCATATTCTGTACCTACCAAAGCTACACTTTACTTCGTCCTACAATGATCCCTTTTGTCCCCATGCTTCTGTAAACCAGCTACACTTTAAGTTGGTCCTAATATGTTCCATTGCACCCCATACTCCTGTACCCAAGCTACATTTTACTTCGACCTAAGATGACCCCTTGCTCCCCATACTTCTGTAACCCAGCTACACTTTAAGTTCGTCCTTTTTCCCCATACTTCTGTACTCCAGGTACACTTTCAATTCGTCCTAATATGTTTCATTGCACCCCATACATCTGTACCCCAGCTAAACTTTAAGTTCGTCCTAAGATGATCCCTTTCAATTCATACTCCTGTACCCAAGCAACTCTTGACTTTGTCCTAAGATGATCCCTTGCACCCCATACTTCTGTAACCCAGCTACACTTTAATTTGGTACTAATATGTTCCATTGCATCCCATACATCTGTACCCGAGCTGTACTGTAAGTTCGTCCTAAGATGTTTCCAATCAAGTTGATGTACCCAAGCAACTCTTGATTTTGTCCTTAGATGATCCCTTGCACCCCATACTCTCCTACCCAAGCTACACTTTACTTCATTTCAGGATGATCCCTTGCACCTAATACTCCTGTACCCCGGCTACACTTTTTAAGTTCGTCTTAAGACGATCCCTTGCACCGCATACTACTGTACCCCAGGTGCATTTTAAGTTCGCCCTAAGATTATCACTTTCACCCCATACACCTGTATCCTTGTTATACTTAACATCGTCCTAAGATGATCCCTTGCACCCAATACTTCTGTACCCCGGCTATCCCTTTCATCCCATGCTCCTGTACCCAAGCTAAATTTTACTTCGTCCCAAGATGATCCCTTGCACCTCATACTCCTGTACCCAAGCTACACTTCACCTCGTCCTAAGATGATCCCTTGCACTACATACTTCTGTACCCCAGCTGCACTTTACTTCGTCCTAAGGTGATCCCTTGCACCCCTACTTCTGTACCCCGGCTACACTTTACTTCGTCCTAAGACGACCCCTTTCATCCCGTACATCTGTACCCAAGCTACACTTTACTTCGTCCCAAGACGACCCCTTTCACCCCGTACATCTGTACCCAAGCTACACTTTACTTCGTCCCAAGATGATCCTTTCACCCCATACTTCTGTACCCCAGCTAAAGTTTACTTCGTCCTAAGACGATCTCTTGCACCCCATGCTCCTGTACCCCAGATACACTTTACTTCTTCCAAGATGATCCCTTGCACCCCACACACCTGTCCTCCAGCTACACTTTACTTCGTCCTAAGATGATCCTTTGCACTCCCTACACCTCTACTCCAGCTATACTTTACTTCGTCCCAAGATGATCCCTTGCAACCCGTACTCCTGTACCCCAGCTACAATTTAAGTTCGTTCTAAAATGATCCCTTGCACCCCATACTTCTGTATCCCAGCTACAATTTAAGTTCGTTATAAGATGATCCCTTGCACGACATACACCTGTACCACAGCTGCACTTTACTTCATTCCAAGATGATCCCTTGCACCACATACTCCTGTACCCCAGCTACACTTTTCTTCGTCCTAAGATGATCCCTTGCACCCCATACATCTGTACCCCAGCTGCATTTTAAGTTCGTCCTAAGATGATCACTTGCACCCCATACTCCTGTACCCCGGCTACACTTTACTTCGTCCTAAGACGATCCCTTGCACCCCATACTTCTGTATCCCAGCTGCACTTTCGAGTTTCACAATAACCCATGCAGCATATACAAACATGAGAAACCTAGGTGAACACACCCACATGAACTCTCTTAAGCAAGTCTACAGGGTAAAGACCCCCTTCTATGGATACATCTCCTGTAATATGAGAAATTATATCTCAATGTCAAATTCATCTTCACTTCAAGTGTTTGAGGTCCATATCATTCCCCACTAACCTTGACAGATTTGGCTAATATTTCCCGGGCTGCTTTTTAATACAAGAAGCAACGATATGATCAATTGTGATTGAAACATGTCATTTACATTGTGTATATTTCCCAACCTTTTCTCTTGATCAAATGAAATGCGACCAAATAAATCAATGAATATCCATCTCAACTAATTTTGAAAGATTTTATTGGCTCACCAATTTGCTTCTCGCGTAAAAAAGCATCCCAGAAAATATAAGCAAAATCTATCAAGTTTTCGGGGAAGGTCATGTACTTCAAATAATTGTCTTATAGATGTATAAAAACGTAACATGGAACAAGTCAAGTCCGATAGTTTAGATGTCAGGTCTAGTCGATAAAAATGGCAGTCGCATACTGGTGTTTGAAACGGGTGGGCTGGTTAATGGTCCCAACGAGGATTTTGGCTCTGAAGAACTTGAGGAAATGGTCCTAAATGGAAATGTTGAAGGCGAAGAAAAGCGTAAATAACTGAAGAGATTTTTTATTTCTAAGAGATATTAAAACATACGATTTTTTAGTTGCCTATATGTTTGTGGTATTGAATAATGGCGGTAAGAAAACATTGAAAACTGAATCTCTTTGAAATGAAACTTATGACACTCGCTTGATCATGTTGACAATCGCAATTAATGTCAAAACCTCATGTGTATTTAAAGTAGATGACAAAATACTATACACTGTGCTTGATTGTAATTTTATCTTTTGTTGCTTTTATGAAAATGTTTTTTCTTTGATATTGAAGTTGATGTCACATTTATTGAAACATCGGCAATCGAATAAGGAAGTAAGAACGAGGAAAGGGGAAATTCTAAAATCATTTATCCAAAATCACGGCAATTCACAGCAACACGAATTGAGACAGTATGACAAAGACATAACAAACAAACAAAAATGAACAAAAACGCCACAAAACAGTGTGAACCCTATAAAAACTGAGGTATCATCAGGTGCTCCGGAAGGGTAAGCATGATCTCCTCCACGCGTGGCACCGGTTACACTGCCAGTGAAAAGTCCGATTTTGTCACAGTCGGTGTTAGTCAGTACGGTAACAAACTCTGGATCTACCCAAAGATATCTGTTCGCATTTGTGAAACAGAAACATTGTAATGGTCTGTCAAATCGTGGTGACGACCGTGAAACTTCTGAAGTGACAATTGCAACTTACAGTGACTGAACATACCCTTGATGTATAAGTTTTTGAGACAGTAATTTCGCTCTGTTGACAAAATCGCTGTACAAGCACGGCAATAGCGAATGAGTTGTGAAATGAACACGCCATATGCCAGAGAAATGGGAATATTACTGCTCAAAAACGGGACGTTCACTATTGGAAAGTCGAAATCATCACGCTTGTCGTATAGTTTGTTTTCAGACGTGCAGAATTGTCAATGTAGAGGTATAGGTCCAGGTATGATGCTGATGATGGTGTATCAGTGGTCTCTTTAATTTCGAGATCATTTGGGTATATAAGATGAAGGTTATCGTTAAATTGAGGATTGTTCAATGAAAGAACATTATCAATATAACGGAAACTGAAATTAAAGGATTTGGCTAACTTGTTGTTTTTTTTTCTGAAATAACCCTTTAATGAACCTGGCTTCATACGAATAAAGAAACAAATCTGCTTAAAGTGGCGCACAATTAGTCCCCATAGGTATACCTATTGTCTGCTGGAAAACTTGTTCTAAAATTCTACAAATATGTTATCAATCAAGAATTTAAGCATTGCAATGACATCCTCCTCTGTGTACTTTTTGTGTGAATCAGTGTGATGTTTAACAAAATAGGTCCCATCTTTACCTATCACCAAATATGAATATCTCCTTTCACCTTTTTAGTACAGAAAGGCTGATGTATCAAATCCCGGAGTACTGACTTTAGCTTATCGTTTGGAAGAGCAGCATAAAGAGTAGAAAAATCAAATGTTTTAACACTGTTGCAGTGGTTGAGTTCAGTTGAAGATAGATATTCTAACAAGTCTTTTGAGTTTTTGAGAATCTACATCTGATTCACTTCACTTGTTGGGTATACTTTATCAGTATATACATAGTATCTTGAAGTCATCTTTGACTGCAGTTAGTAATGCGGTGAGGAGCTTAGAAAGGGGTTTTGTTGTGCATTTGACTCGGCAATGTATCTCTGTAAGGGCATTTATGTAATTTAGGTACCAAGTAGATACAAGGCAGGTTGTTGTTCTCTTAACTCAAAGAGATACCAAAGGAAGACAATACTGATTTGTGATTGTATAGTATGTCCTCCCTTGGTATGGTGGAGAGTTTGTATGTGGGGTTGCCAAATGAATTGTCAATGCCCATCTCCTTCTTTAAGCAGTCAGTGTAGTGTTATTTGCAGATAAATGTGATGTTGTTTTGGGCCTTGTCAGCTGGTACGATGACATAATTGTCATGGAGGAAGGACAATGTTTTTTCTACCTCGGGGTCATCGAATATGCTTTTTGAATTGGTGCTCATGGTTGTCTTTAGGCGCCCCATCCGAGCTACAATCAATGATTTTATGGACCTCATCCAGTCGGACAGTGTTTCAACCTTTTCTTTCTCTCTCTTAGCCCATTATTTGTCGTATTCCTCAACTGCGTCCATCAATATTTTAAAGTTATGTTTCCAATTGATGGGTTGGGGTTCACGATATTTCAGACCTTTTGTGAAGAGATCACGTATTTTTCATTGCTTACGATGTTGAGGTCCCGTGACCAGCAGGAGCGTACATAAATGGGAAAGAGAGACAAGAACAATCAGGTGGTTTTGATTTGAAGTCATCAATTTGGACATCCCGGAATACCCGTTTGTGATTGAAGATGTTAGTTGCAATTGGTTTTGTATATGTATAAGATATAAGAGGAACTGTTTGGTCTTTAAAGTTTTGTGGTATCTTGGTGGTAACATAGATAAAAGAATGGGAAACGGTGTCAAAGAAAAAACGACCCATAGGGGGGTAATAACAACTCAAAGCCACCATAAGATGGCACGGCAGGTCGGAGTCGGCCCCTGAAGAAAGAGTAATCAAGTTCAGCGAAATAAACATCATCCTAGACTCCTAAACACATAAAGTAAACTAACTAGAAAAAGACAGGATACACAAAGGCTTAATAAATTTCCTGACTTAGGACAGGCGCAAACCTGCTGCGGCGGGGTAAACTAGTTTTATTGGGCCCAAACCTTCCCCCCTAATAAATAAAAAAAAACATGTTTATTATGAAGAATATTGCCAAGATTGATGGCATCTAAGCCTTTGTTTATAAATTTGAGTTTTAAGAATGAACGACGTTCTTTTCATTAGCAGATGTCCTAACAGGTTTAAATAGTCTGTGATGAACAATATCAAGGACAATTGCAGTTAATTTGTATTCATGTGACGATGGATCTGTCACGAAGAGTTTAAACAGATTTTATCAAATGCATATAATTTTGAATTGGTTAAAGGGTATAGCTTTGTGAGTATGTGATGAATACCTAGGGGGATATTCATGTATGGTAGAAGACCAGTAAGTGAAATGTCATGCAGATTTGGGGCAGTGTAATATCGATGCCTATGACTGCGTTGACGGCGTTGGCTTCCATTCAAAATATTCATCACATTGACAGAGCTACACCCCGGACTTGACAAATTACCTATATTTTTATATTATCATTGCAACTATAGGGTATTGCGGTTCCAAGCTCTCTAATCCAGTATTCTTCTCCTTGTGAACGGTATGGTGTACTTAAAATTGGATTGTTTGTGTGATGATATATTTCCTCAATGATTCTTACCTTCATGTTGACGATGGAGTGGTCTGGTTGATTGAAGTGTGTGTAGACATGACGAGTCTGGTTGTCTTTGACTTCGTAGCAATGTCCACACATTCTTTTATTCAATATATCCTTGGTTTCTTCAATATATATCAAACCACACAGAGTACACTCTATACCATAAACTAGGTTTCGCGATGCGCAATTCAAGTCATCATATGTTCTGGCAGTGTAAGTTTTACCATACAAATTGCTGGTAAAGGTTGGATCTGTCAACAGCATGTCACAGGTTTTACAATATTTGGTTTCATCATGTCTGCCAGAACCTGATAGACTTGAAAAACACGCCTCAGATGTTGTCTCTATAGGGGAAGAACTATAGGCACCTGCTGTATCTGATGAATCAGTGTCTGTAAACTCATCAGTTTTGGACGGTTCTATAATTATTCATATATTTAGTGCTTTGTAATTTTTACAAAGATTTATTGAAACGGTTC
>MJUU01000394.1:8950-19086 GCA_002080025.1 Modiolus philippinarum | reverse complement strand
AACGTTTTCAAAAAACGTTTTTTGAAAACCTACGGCTTTTTGCCATATCAACTACTGACATGTTTTTGACTCCGTCTTTTCAGCTCAATGCAAACCATATGGTGACCGCCTGGTATCCACTACTCATCTTAAACTACTGATTTGAATTTCATGAAACTTATGCAGTAGCTAAATTACATATTGTAAATATGCACTATGCACTTTGTTTTCTAATAATTCCCGTTTTACTAGATGTTTGACATGTTTTTGACTTTGTCATTTTGGCTCAATGCAAACTATATATGGTGACCACCTGGTATCCACACTCCTCTTAAATCAATGATTTGAATTTCATGAAACTTATGCAGGACCTTAATTATATATTTTACATGTGCATCATGTATTTTGTTTTCAATGAATTCAAGATATTTAAAATAGTTCAGGAAGGGGTGGGGGCGGGGGTATCCGTGGCCCAGTAGGCCACAGTAACTCTAGTCTTTTGGTAAAACTTTGAAACAGTGGCTGGTAACAAATAATTTACCCCACCTCAACCCTCCCCTCAATAAGTTCAGGTTTGTTGTCAAAGTTTGCTTACTTGAATAAAATATCTATTCTAGATATATAAATGTCATTTGCTCTGCAAAAATATTTCCTTAGTTTTCTGTACTGAAACATAAGTTGAGTATTTGAAATGTACAATAAATTAGCACTCTACATGGGTTTTTGCTTTTATATTAACATTAACATATAACTTTGTTACTGCAACAACGATTTTTATCTTGAGCATTTAAAGTAAGAAAAAAGTTAATAGTTCCCCATCTGTTTTAAGACATGAAAAGGTACCATCAGTTTACTAATAGATATACAGATATCTAGATAGTATCTTTATGTTTCTGATTTACTTGCCTCCATTTTGATTTTGCCGTCTGTCGTATCTGAAGCCTCCAGGGAGGTATGCTGGCATCTGATTGGTCAAAGCTCCTCCAAAAGATCTAGACCATTCCATGTTTCCGTGGAAATACATCCCTGTCAAGGACAGAGGAGGAACGTTAGAGAGTTGTGTTAGTGATGATGGTGTATTGCCCCGGACAGATGATCTTTCTTGCTTAATTCTGCTGGTGGAGACGCATGCTATAAAAGATACAGAAAGCACAATATGCAAATGCAGTAAATATACTGAGAAACATATTCAGGAGATAACATACTTAATAGGGATGCAAATTAGCAAGACCTAGTAGCCGTGGCCCTTTTATTTTGCCTGGACTACTAAACATTTTAAATAGGAGTCCAGGTGGTTCCTGAATTCTTCATAGTGTGGTTTAGATATCTAGTACTACATTAGATGCTAGGCTACTAAACGAAGTTTTTCAGGAGCCCAGCCAGCTATCATGATATATAATCGTCTAAAGGGTCATGAGGCATTATCATGATATATAATCGTCTAAGGGGTCATGAGGCATCAGTTGCTATATAGATAGCTATATGCAGTATCCAAATTCAAATGATTGTTTATTCAAATCAGGGAAGTTTGCGATGTTTTGACTTTGATTTTCAATCAATCTTACATTAGCATACAAGTTCTGCAGAGGAATGGTGTATCCGTTAATCATTTCAAGCTTCTGACGCTCTGTTTGCCCCTTACCTTTTTCATCAGTTCTAAAAAATGGCCTTCTAAAAGACCTCGGTCGTGGAGCATTTATTTCATATTTTGAATATTTGAGGTTGGTGATTGAATGTTTGAGGTTGGTAAACCAATTATGTTAAAAATTTCTGTTCGCTATCAAAATTAAAGAGATGATAAAAATTAGACCTCAGATAGTATCCATACAAAAAGAACTAGACAGACACCCAGAAAGTGTGCTTTCTTGTATTCTTTTGAGACGTGGGACCAGCTAACATACTGATTTCCGTTCAAAGGGGTTTGCAGGGATATGCACACTGTCTAAAACATGCATTCACTATACCATAACCAAGCATTTAAAACAAGAATTCCCCCAATAATCACACATTACGACTCATTTGAAAGTGCTTGATCAAGAGAAAACTTTGTTTTTTTACAGATATATGGCCAAAATGTTTTGTTGATAATGTTACTAAATCATACCTGATTGTTGTAAGGATTGGTCCATATCTAGCAGTTTCTGATGTTTCCGCCATTTAGCCCTTCTATTCTGGAACCATACCTTGAAAACAAATAAAATTAGTATAATTAAGCAGTATGCAATATATATATAAATACAGGGATATGAAGACCAATTTTCTTTAAATATTATCCGTGAGTGTTTAAACTGCGAATATTTCATTAAACACTGGAGAGAGTTCATCTTCGCTAGCCAAGGGTTACGATCCGCTTCTCTCCTCTTCACGTGAAGATGAGAGGAGTGAATCGTAACCCTTGGCTAGCGAAGATGGAGAGAGTTACAAGTAAATCATAAATCAAGAAAATAGCAAAAGTAACAAACATATCAGTGGGATGTTAAAAAAGTGAATAACGCCCAAGCTATTGGATTGTTAGTCCCTGAGGGTAAACAACAACCCAGTATTTGGTATTTCGACACTGCCCTCGGTTTTACTTGGAAATTTGCAATATTTAAATTACAGAAAATTTTGTAATTAGAAATAAGAGTATCTGTCCTTAGCTGACTTTGGTTTTTCAGTAAGGTCTTTTTGGTTATTCGTTCTGTATCAAAATTTTACTAATTTTGTGTTCATGGCTTTATCAAATGTTTTGATTTGATCTGCACTGAAGAAAAATAATTTGTCGAAACAACGACAGTAGAATACCGAAGGAAAAAAGGATTGGCAATTACAAAAATTGAAGTCCAAAGACATGGCAAAATCGAGAACACAGAAAACAACGACGCCAGACAGCCACAAAGCACAGAAACAAAAACAATAAATTCAAAACCAAGGCATTCACAGTGTGAACTTCATAAAACTGAGAATGACATCAGGTGCTCCAGAAGGGTAAGCATGCTTTGCTCTGTTAACAGCACCTGTCACACTGTAAGTGAGGAAAATTTGTTTACAAAAGATCTGTTAGGTAGCTAGTTAGTTGTCATTTTCTAACCCTCAGACAAAACCAATTAAAAACCAAGGTACGTGTTACTTCTCTAGCCCTCAAACATTACCAATGTTAAATTTTGAAAAGGCTTTTGCAATCAATTTAGTATTCAAACATGGACAAGGACACATGATCACAGATCAATACCACAAACATCAGTAACGAAGACAAAAGTAAAATGGACGAAATGGTCATATATACAGAAACTAAGTATACAGTAACTTCGGTGTACACACCTGAACTCGGGCCTCAGTCAAGTCTATTTTCATGGCAAGCTCTTCTCTGTAAAATACATCTGGATAATGAGTTTTGTGAAATGCTTTTTCAAGTTCCTCTAGTTGAAAGCTGGTAAAAGTAGTTCTGTAGCGACGTTGTTTCCTTTTTCCTGGCGATAAACAAAAATTATGTTTACACATTTTTGACTTTTGATATAATCAACTGTAAAAGGTGGCAGAGAAAAATTTCAACGTGATGAGTGGCACAAGTTTCCAGTTTAATTTTTTTTTTTTTGACTGAAAAAAAATAAGATTTATTCCTCTCGATTAAAAAATTAATATATCTGAACTTACCAGTGGCGAATTCAACGGGGTTTATAATAGTGGCGTTCGCCCCTCTCCTGTCACAGTAAAAATGCATTAAACACGAAGTTTTAGCATGTCTTTACAAATTGTACGTGAAAATGTGAAATATTTTTAATATTTTAACTAATTCACCCCGTCGCCACCTTTAATTTGGATATTTTTTAAAACTATCAACGCTTCTTTTCCTCCATGGGTATCAATCCTGAAACCTCTAAAATTTCTATGAAATTTCTCAAAACTTCTTATCAACGCACAAAGCTCTTAAATACCAAATATCTGCTTATCAATATATAAACCTCTTATACTGGATATCTAATTACTGAATCTGTAAAATTCAAACATTTCTGAAGAGATAAAAGAAACCTTAAAAATTACAGAAAAGGTTTAGCCGGAGAAACCTAAAGTATGCCAAAGTATCGAACTATGTTGGAAATTTGATTTACAATATTTTTACAATACGGGATAAAATTGGTTTATCTCACTTAATTTCTCCATATCGCGTTTAACATTTTTCAAAAATCACATAAAATCCAAAACCTAAATCACTGATATCGAATTAAACACTTCTCAGACTATTTACTGCAATACTGTACTTTAAGATGATTGCACTTATATTTACATGATATAATAAATGGAGTTTCCTACAGTAAAGCGTCGATCCATCAAAATATATAACAAATTAAAATGATAAAATAGGCCAAAAAAGGAGAGAAAATAAAAAATATGGAACTGTAAAAATAATAAGAAGAGAGCCTTGACTCTTTGCCAGTGGCGGAATAAAAGGGAATACAAGGGTGAAAATAAAAATACGTCTATACCACAAACCAAACTGCAAAAATTCAAAATACAAATAGTTTCTTTTTACTATTGCATAATTTTGTCACTTTTACTGCCGGAATATATCTACCGTATTTACTGGTGGTCTGGATTAATAGACGAAAAATAATAAATGTTTGGTTTTTGCCTGAATTGTTTTTCACTCCAAAAACAAAAAAATTCAGAGTTGAAAATGGTGCCTTCTGTTTTAAAACTTAGTAGTAGGTCTTCCATGGAAGACATGTGTCGCCTGCGTAATAACACAAAAAATATTCTAAGTTCCGTCGAACAGGAAGTGGGCATGCGAGAGATCCGAAAATCTCTTACACGGTATAGGTCCCCATACTGATACTCCATGCCAAATTGCAGAAGGCTCGGATACATGGTTCCTGAGAAAAATGCGACAGAAATTTTTGTGACGCCGACGACGACGTCGACAACGCAAGACGACGGATAGTGATCCCTATAGTCGCCACTGCGTGAACGTAGGCAACACAATAACAAAAGTTGGCATAAATGAGACAGGCAACGATGTTACTTTACAACATTTCTTCAAATCAAGCAGACCATCGACTTTGTCAAATTTAGAGGGTTTATTAATATATATAATCTGAAAATATCCACCCCTTAATTTTTATCTGCTCATGACTCCCATTTTTTCAATAATTTTATTTTATACCAGCATTCTGCCAAAGTTGTATAAGAATACAATAAATACCCAAGTTACATAATAAACGGTAAATTTCGTTATGCTGTACACGTGTTTCAAGGAGTAACCTTTCATCAGCAGCATTAAAATCAAACACATGCCACAATCTGCCAGGGATCTACACATAAATAAACACAAACAAAACAACAGCGATAGGAATTCGGGACAGCCGGACTTGGTACCGGAACTCGCGAAAGGCAGCGATAGGGTACCCACTTTATCTGTCCAGTTTCCTTATAGTATCATAAACACATTTTATACTAAATTGTAACATAATAGAAGATGAAACACATTTCATACTAAATTGTAACATTGATAGAACTCCAATAATAGAATTTATCGACTTTTGAAATAATAATTTCAATTGTTTTTAATTAATTGAAAATGAAAAATTAGTTTACATCCTCAACCCATCCACCGTAGAGCCGGTGAATAATTCAGGCACAATGTAAAACATGTGTCTGAGTGGAAGACATGTTTTAGAGCATTTTTGCCCTAGACATATTTAATCCCGAAACGCTATTCCTTTAGACATGTCACTACATAAGACATACACCTTAAGCATAGACATGTCTCAGTTGTAAACATTTAATGATTAAGACATGTCATCATATGAGACATGTATAGTCAGAAGACACCAAATAACCAAGGCGAGGCTCGCGCGTTCCGAGTAGCGTGGGTATCAATTTTACACCATTGTTTACGAAAGTGAATGGAAGTGAACACAAAAATACAAATGCGTCAAGATAAGACTTTATTAAGTAATAATGTGGCCTCTATATATTGTTTGTAGCTATGTCATTCAAATACTCTGTCGATCTAGTCAAAGGATGCGACCGTCTGTGTTGTAAGTCTATGTAACGATGGATCAATAGTCAATGTGAATTTACTCATCCTTAAATCATAAGAGGAGTAAGCCTCTTCCAGAAGAGGAGAAAAATAGCTCATATTGGAGTTTTGGATTATTATATATGCTAAAACAGTACGATAATATTCTTATGGGATGACAAGGACCAATGTTCAGCCCCCTTTTTGCATCCTTCGGATTTTGTTCTGTTATATCAATGTTGATTCTTTTTTCATTTTCTACTTTTGGATATTATCTGCACTGAAGAGACATAAGTTGTCGTAATGCGCATATTGTTATATGTAATTTAATGTTGTAAATATTCTATAATGCATTTTATTCATTGTTTTTAATTTGTATGGCCTTAATATGATGTAATTTGTTTGGCCTAGTTATGTAATTTGTTTACAATAAACAATGGTCAAGGTTATTACACCTTAGAACATGTGGAATATTCTAGAATTTAAATTCAGATTTTAACACATAGATTTTTCTAGATGTTTTTCTTACATAATCATTCTAGTCATGTGATTGTCAGTTGATTAGAATGTTCTAGTTAAATCTTGTGGATAGATTTTTCTAGAAATAATAAATGTATTTATATGAGGTAGCCGAAAAGGGTTAAGTCAGTCAGTTTAATAAGTTTATACAGGATTAATTAGTTTATATAGGATTATCACGCACATCTTTCGTATTGGAAATCGACATCAATTATTGTGAATCTATTATCAACTATTTAGTGAGGATTATAAGGATCATTCTATTGGACATTTATTGGTGGAATTAAGTGAACTGTTCATTTGGATTATTACTTGGACTTCATTATTGTCAGATAAGTTATATATTGTATTTAATTTGTAAAATAATTAATTTTTTTCGTCTGATTAAAAAGTTAATTTGAGCCAATTTTGTTTTTTCTTTGCTGACTTTAATTGGTCATTTCTACCACATAACAATATGCAGAACCAAAATTCACAGTAACTTCGGATTAAGTTATTTGGGATACCCATATATACGTTTTGTGCAATTAGTTTATGACCAGCTCGGCATTAAGTTGGTTTTAAGAGTGCATGTTGGGAGGGGGGGTCAATCACGTAGTTGCGTAAGAATTGTCACATTACTTGCTTTTTGAGTAAGCCAAATATATCAATAGATAGTTTGTTAAATGTTACATGTCATATTAATAGGAATGATTATATAAAATGTTCAATAATAAATTTTCATTTGTATTTTTCAGGCAACAGACCTCCTGTTTAATTCCAAGAAAAATGACGCACCTTGGACTCTTATTGTACATGAAGATGTTGGATAAGAGTCGAAATGTTCCATTATTGGAGGAGTGAAGATCAAAATTAGACACCGTCTCCTGTGACAATGCCCCTTAATTATCTACTCTTCTGCTACATGGGACTTTTTCTATCCAAAATATCAACTCAGATTTGGATATCTTGAGCAAAACATATTAAAGGACATAGAGAATGAATTTGCTATGATCTGTAATTACTTGAATGTGTGGAAAGGGTCGTACGTTCAGACTTAATGCGACACTTCATACTAACATACGGTTACTGTCTTTCATATGGTATGAAGCTTGCAAAAACTGCATTTAATTACTATAATCACGTGAATCATAATGCATATTTATCATGTTTGTCACTGAAAACTTGTTTTCATCATAGAAGATTCTGCATCATACAAGATTCTGTAAGTTTGTGTACAATAAAATTGTATATCAAAATGATTTTGTTTATATGTTAGTTCCCTGTCTACTACAACAACAGTAAAAGTTAGTAAATGAAATACTGAGCGTTTTACTGTGTGCTTGTTGATGAGATGTGTAATTTTGGTTCCTCAAAACAGAGACATTGAGAATTGATTGTTTTTTTAATATTCTGATTGAAATATGGTATGTTGTCTCCTTGACACTTGCTGCATTTCCTTTTTCTTTCATGATTCTCGAACTTATTATATTTTTTTTTTAACAATACACCCTTTTCTAACAGGAATTTGAATAACAATAAGCTTTGCTGTATATTACATTGCAGTTTACAATGTTTCTATCATTTAATTGCTAACAAGTTCCAATATCAGCTGTTTTTCAGATGTTCTAATATATTGGTAGATGTTTAGAGCGCAACTGCATCAGGATTTATATCTTCATTTTCAGGAAACTACTAGTGGCTGCAAATATCGAAAAAGACAGCAAAAATGTATCGATGAGAAATCAACTGAGAAATATTTTGGATTTGACAAAAATTATTAGAAATTTCAAATTCCTGATTGTCTAATTCAAAATATTTCCCATGCAGTTTATTTCTCATTGCCCAAAAGTGTCATACATTTTTATTTTTAGTTCTTTTTTGAATATTATGTCTAACGTTAAGACGTATTTCTATACATGTCTACCTGTAAAACATGTTTTATATGAAGACGTGTCTAAAAAGTGATACACGAATAGTGTATAGAAAAATGTCTAGGGAATAGACACATATTTTACAGTGTACTTTTTGAAAAAGTCATTAGAACTGAGGGCAGGGGAATCATAATATCATTTGCGCTTTGTTTATATACTATTATTTTATATTGTCACATAAATAATTTTGTATATATGGCAAATAAAGTACTTCTTCTTCTTGTTCTTGTAAGTTTGGTTTAAAAGTGTAAAGCAGTTTAGAAGTTATTAAAATTTGAGGCATACTCTTTACATGTCAATAAGGTCCAGTTATACCATAGAGATATGGGAAAATCAAAATGCACTGTTCACATCTGCAAATTTGGTTCAAAAACAAAAAAAGGTTCAACAAAAATGCGGATAATGTCAGTAATTTTAATGTCCAGAAGGACTTACTGACAGATTAACAGACGTAAAACAACGGACAGTGATCCCTATGTGTCGACCCTGCACCATTTTCCGGCTGAACAAAATTTGTAAAAACAAGCATTCAAATCTTGACCTTTTTATAAAATTTTTATATTTGGTAGATACATTCTTATCAATGGAACGGTTTCACGTTTCACAAACTTTAAGTTCATCATCATTATCAATTTATTTATTCACCAACTAGTCAGGAGGTGTTTATATTTGCTAGAAATTAGTGAAAATAAATGAAAATTGGAAGTTGATAAATTTTATATATTGTCTATTTTATGTATAAATATAATGAATCTCCTTATCATATGTTGTAAACAATTTGTGAATTTGTATGTCTTTATTTTATATTTTTGCTTTAATCCGTTAGGATTTATTTGTGCAAATAAAGTATATCATCAATTTTTATTTTATGCATTTTGAAGTTACCTATGACCAAAAAATATTATACATGTGCAAAATTAGTTAACCATGTTTAAATGGATAAAACCAGATGATATGACGCTCATACTCACTTAATTTTTGTCTTTAGAATGAAACATAATCCCTTATTCCTATACTTACCGTCAGATTGACGTTGACGTTGTGGTAAAGATGCGTCATCTTCTGTAGGGTTATGATACGGTGTCGGATGATGTTTTATCTCAGTGTATGGGTCAGGACAGTCTGTGGTTCCTACTTTTTGTATCTCTGTCTGTGTGCTGTTGTAATCTATTAAAGTAATATATAAATTTAGTAAAAAACGGGTAGTCTTCTGAAATGTGGTTCAAATAAAGATCCGTAAAAGAGAGGTGTACACCATTGCGACAGATCAAGAGGGAGACTTGGGGAAATAGGAAATAGGAGTGAAAATTGGGAAAAAAACTCGAAAAGGTAGGAAAAGTTGAAAACAATACAAGTGGCAAGTGGGAAAAAAAGTTGGGCGCGAAAAGGGGCTTAAAAATTTGGGAAATGGGGAAAAGGCCAGAAAATGAGGGTCATTGGAGAGTAGAGCCCGACTCTGTGTCTTCCCCGCCCATTCTCGCTTATGTGTAACATAGCAAATTAAAATCATAAAAAATTCATATAACATAAATATATTATAGTATTGAATTTTTTGTATGTATTGCGTCAATTCTAATGAGTTTTTCTTTGCTTCAGTATTGAATTTAGATAGTACTGATATACACAAAAATGTATATACATATTTGCATTTAAATCTCGATTTTATGCAGACAGACAACAATATAATATAATAGACTAATAAATCCATGCACTCTTGAGGCTTGTTT
>MJUU01000390.1:8369-18573 GCA_002080025.1 Modiolus philippinarum | reverse complement strand
TAGCATGTCCTGTTTAAATGTGGAAACCATTTTCTTTTCTCCTTTTTCGTCTCTCTCTCTCTCTCTCTCTCTCTCTCTCTCTCTCTCTTCCAAATTAAATCTAATGAAATACCTTCACTGATCAACTAAACTGTATACCTGTAGTGTTTTCTTCGAATATTAATGAAACAGTTTGTAGCACAGATGTATGAATCAACTTTGCTAATTTAACATGCTTATGGAGTTCTGTACATGGTGTTATTATGTAATACATTCATCCCGTACTTAGATGTGTATGTATGTAATGAACCTCTAAAATCCTTAAAGTACCAAACATGCAAATTGAAAAAACTGATACCATTTAAGCATAAAAAGTAATGCAACATGATTTCAGAATTTCAAAAACATGTCCTATTAGCAAATTCTAGACAAAACTTTCTTTTCAAAATATCCAATATATGATGCAATCTAACATTAGGTCATTTTGGCTTGGAAATGTGGGTAGTAACAAAATTACCGAACAGAGTTGTCAAGGGTCGAAGGCCATGAGACAAAGACAATTCAGTTGGAAACCACCGGAAAAATTGTCGATTGCAATGGTCCTTACTTGGCACAGGCATTTCAAAAGAAACTCAGATTACATCTGGCCATCCCGAGGAAGATGTGACATTTTTATGGCCACTGTAGACATAAATTAAATGAGTAAAAAAATACGAAAATACCAAAGTTGCAAAAATGAACAGTAAATTTAGTTATGCTGTACACGTGTTTCAAGGAGTAACATCTCATCAGCAGCATTAAAATCAAATAATATGGAAAGCCATAATCAAAATATTGTAAACGAAGAAGTACTCATTTCCAAAAATATCGAAATAGGAAGCCAAATCCAGTACAAAGGACATCCATCGAGTGCCATACACGGAATGAAGCCGTTGTATTTTTAAGGGGTTAGAATTTGATAAAATGGTAAATTTCTTTAAATCGCTAGGTAAATTTTCGTACCAGACAAGTCTGACTTTTGGACTGGTGAATACCCTCGGGGGCCTCTGGTCCACCAGCAGTGACATCAGTCCAATGATTTCAAAATACAAAAATACCAAAGTTGCAAAAATGAACAGTAAATTTAGTTATGCTGTACACGTCACAGAACTTATGACTTAACGCTATATCTAGTCAAATGCTAATAATAAAATTGTAGGTTGCAAGCCATTTATGGCGTCCAGAAAATTCAAAATATAGTCGAGTGTCAATTTCAAGATTTCGTATTTCAGAAACATATGTAGATGTTAATATTTTTTCCGATTTATTTCCGGGACAGATTTCTTTTTATTAAGTGCGGAAACGGACATAAAATTTTAAATCCGTTATGTCATGTACAAATAATTTTGTTTGTGCAATATTTTTGCTTGTAACCAAATCTGAAATGTAATTTTTTCTCGTTACTATACGATAGGAAATAATTGTAATTTCAATTATTCTGCATATCTTTGATTAAATGGTGTACCACATTTTACAAGAAATGAGGGGATAAACACAGGAAAGGACTCAAAGTTAATAATACATGTATGTACTATACGGCCAATACCTCATCTCCTAATCATTCTCAACGAATTAATTATGAGTACGATTCCCGAAAATATTTTAAAAAAAACATGTATTCAGTTAGAGTTAACATATGTGTTATGGTCGCATGTTCATTTACTCCATATCCTTTCGTAAATATTCAAGCATGGAAAACTGTTGCAATCATTTGCTGCAAATTCAGTATTTTTATTTTATGGCAGTACATGAAGACAACTTCTTCCGTAAATAGCAATTCCTAATGTAATGGCCACTATATTGCATAGCTGTTACTTGTGAGAATATATGCGTGTTGTGTGAGTAAATGGCATGTTCCGACAAACATAGGCATGCCTGGCTGACCGTTGAGAGTTTCAGAAAACATTGAACATGCTCAAAATTTTCAATGTCCGCCAAGGTGTTGTTGATAGGTTATGCATACGCTAGGCGAACGAGAGAGGTGCTTTTTACACATGCTAAGTATAATACACATTACTTTCTTCCCGGGACTTTCTTGCGCGTTGTTTAAGGTAATAGGTACGTTAATAGTTCGAAAAAAATTTACATGCAAGTGCATCAAATGAAGCTGAATTTCAAAGTGAAATAAAATCAGTTTTAGCTATTTATGACCTATTGAAAAATAAACCAGTTTTGTTGTGTTCATATCTAATCTGTACGGAAGCTTATTAGGGACACAACACATTTTTTTTAATTTGTAATTACAAAATAATAAATTGTTATTACAAATAAGTAAATTGTTATTACAACTTAATAAATTGTTATTACAAATTAATAAATTGTTATTACAAATTAGTAAATTGTTATTACAACTTAATAAATTGTTATAACAAATTAATAAATTGTTATTACAAATTAGGAAATTGTTGTGGATAGGGGAGTTCACTGTCTTGGTAATGCTGGTCGCCGATCATTGTAGGCAAACTGTGTGGACAAACTTCACGTTCCATACATTATAATGCCAAACTGTTTATTGTTTTGCACCGAGAACGTGTATTTATTAATAGAATCAAAAGATATTATCAAGACGTTTTACATTCAATAATGGGCAAAGATAATTAAGTATTAATTTGCGGATCCGTGGAGGAGATGGCTCCGAGAGATTGAACGCGTTGTGATTCGTTTACATCTACTCTTTGAGAGGATGTATCTGTAAAACGAGAGATGGGAGAAGAATGGTGGAAAGTTGAAGAGGTGAAAAGAAGTGTGGGAATTGGGGGATTCGGAGGATTAGTTGGCAGGTGACAATAAGGAGAGTGGAGTCGGAAGATAAGTGTGAGGTGTGAGCGAGTGACCCCCTGTTCATTCCCTCCCCCTCCTCTACTGAGTACTCACGGTACTAGATATTCGCTCCCGCCTTTACAAAAAAAAAACTCTATATAATCTATGAAAACCTGAAACCATTTGTTAAATGATTAGACATAATTTGAAGAAAACTGCCAAAGTGCAGAACTTAAATGTACAACAATTATCAACTTACTATTCAGTCGAAATGGTCAGTTGTTATCCCCGCACTTTTCTGAAGAAAATGCGGGGATATTGTTTTGGTCCCGTCAGTCTGTCGTTTCAATGAACCTTGTCCTTCCTCATTTTTGATTTATGGATTTAATTTTGTTATAGAATTGTTGCATTATAGTCTGCAATAAGCTGTTGGATTTTTGATATTGGTTTTGGTTCAAACAAGAGGCCCAAGATGTCGATTTTGATACATGTGAGCTTGTCAGTGGAACTCTTGTTTTCTGGGTCAAACAGGGAAGTGCGGGGATGGCAATCATTTCTGATGGCACCACTTCTACAAAAAACAGAAAATAGAAAACCCCAAATTTGGTTTAATATGACCAGATATCTTCCATACCATCTTCCAGACGCAAAGTAAAGCCGCGAAGAATACATGAAAAAAGCAAATGCAATATTCCGAAACCAATAGCTAGTCTCCAGGAAGCGGGCATAAAATTGCTATGTCAACAGAAATACATTTTTGTCATCTTTCACTCCTTGAATTTTTAAATTTATTACTGTAGTGTTATTAAATGGGTATTTTCATATTAATTCTGAATAATGTCCATTTACAGTTATTTTGCGTTGTGATCTTCGCCGTAGGCCAATACAGATGATCGAAACCCAATACCACTTTGCGAGGACATTATCCAAGATGAATAGAAAAATACCTTTATATTTTACATTTAAACTGTTGACTTAAAATAACAGGCATTATATGTACAAATCTTAATACAGCTAGGCTGTAGATGCAAATTTCGTTTTTACCACGTCACGGCGGTTTGTGGTATAAAACAGATTTCTGTCGATTTTTCAATTAAAGAACTAAGCAAGCTCACATACCCCACGCCTCGACATATCAGAAAATCCTGCATTATTGAACTAAAAATATCCTATAAGCAATATTATACATTACAAGAGGCTCCCAAGAGCCTGTATTGCTCACCTGGGCCATGGCTGACGCAATTAGTCAAAATAATCCAAATGTTTAAGGGTCTCAATTTTAAGTTTGTTGATAGACATTGATGTTATAAGATCCAAAATTAAACTATATTCCCTAGCTATTTTTGATGGGGCGTGGACTGACTGTCACCTTCTTGAAGAAGGCCATCTAAGCATTATTGTGCCTCACTTTGGTTCCAATTGGCCTAGTATTTTCAGAGGAGATCTTTACACGATTTCCAATGGGATCCAAGGTTAAACTGTTCACCGCTGACTGCTATCTTTGATGCTATGTGGACATGCTGGACACATTTTGTGCAGGGGACCAAGAAAGGACCACTGCGACCGAGTATGATTCCAATTGGCCATGTGCTTTCAGATAAGAACATCTTTGAATATGTTTCCTTATAGGATCCAATGTTAAAACCATGTTCCCCTTTCATTCACCATCACCATCTTGAATATGATGTGGACTTGCCGAACACATTTTTGAAAAGGGACCAACTAAGGACCATTGTGACTAAGTTTGGTTCCAATTGGCCAAGTATTTTCAAAGGAGATTTTTGCAATATTGTCCAAGTTTTGACAAAGTTCCCCACTGGGGGGGGGGGCATCTTGGATGACATGCGGACTTGCCTGACACAATTTTTCAAGGGGACCACCCAAGGACTATTGTGACCAAGTTTAGTTCCAATCGCCTCAGAAGATCTTTGAATGCTTTCTCGTAGGGTCCAATGTTAAAACTGTGTTCCCCGCTGGCAGCCATCTCGAATATGATACAGACTTACCAGACATTTCTTTTTTAAAATGAACCACCTACAAGGACCATTGTGACCAAGTTTGGTTCAAATTGGCCCAGTAGTTTCAGAGATCTTGGAATATAGGGTCCATTTTTCGACAAAGATCCAACTGGCAGCCATCTTGGATGTAGTGTTGACTTGCCGAACACATTTTTAAAGGGGACCACCTAAGGACTATTGTGACCAAGTTTGGTTCCAATGGTCCAGCAGTTTCAGAAAAGACGTTTGAATGAAAAGTGTAAGACTGACAGACCCAAGACACAGTGATAGCAAATAGACGAAAAACTTCTACTACAGTATCTGGGAGAGACATTTCAATTGAAGGCAAACATTGACCAATGTAGGACACAGTATACATTTATATACAATGTTCAATAAGTAAAGATTATGGAAGTATTTTGCAAAAAATTGTAAAAATTTGTATAAAAACACCTTTTTTACTCTTGATTATGCAACAAATAATTGTTTTTAATAAAGTGATAGCAGGGAATTTCTCTTAAACTTAAAAGAGAAAAGTAAACCAAAGAAGATTTGAAAACAGTCAGATTTTAAAGGGAAATTACCCAGGACAAGATGATACTTGCTGTTTCAGCTGAAAATAGTCTAAGTCCAATAACTCCCATAAAAATAATCCGATCAATAAAGCAGTAGAGTATGCACATGTACACATCATGACCAACAATCCTACCAAATATGAAAACAATCCATTAAGCGGTTTCAGAGGAGTTGCAGTGACAAGATGATACTTGATGTTTTAGCTCAAAATAGTCTAAGTCAAATAACTCAAGTCTAACAACTCCCATAAAAATAATCCGATCAATAAGGCAGTAAAGTATGCACATCTACACATCATGACCAACAATCCTACCAAATATGAAAGCAATCCATTAAGCGGTTTCAGAGGAGTTGCAATGACAAGATGATACTTGATGTTTTAGCTCAAAATAGTCTAAGTCAAATAACTCAAGTCTAACAACTCCCATAAAAATAATCCGATCATTAAGGCAGTAAAGTATGCACATCTACACATCATGACCAACAATCCTACCAAATATGAAAGCAATCCATTGAGCGGTTTCAGAGGAGTTGCAGTGACAAGATGATACTTTGGTATTTTAATTGAAAATAGTCTAAGTCCCATAACTCCCACAAAAATTATCTGATCAATATGGCGGTATAGTATGCACATTTACACATCATGACCAACAATCCTACCAAATATGAAAGCAATCCGTCAAGCGGTTACAGAGGAGTTGCAGTGACAAGAACAGGACTGACGGACGGACGGACGGACTAGTCAAAAACATTATACCCTCCGCAACTTCGTTGCGTAGGGTATAATTAAATCTGCTTAACTAGTATATTAAAAATCCTAATATTCAACATCACTGCATGATTTTCTCAGGTCACCTGACCCTTATGGTCTGTGTGAGCTATTGCCATCGCTTTGCGCCCTTCGTCCGTTAGCGTTTAACATTTTCATCTTCTCCTCTGAAACCAATGAAGCAAATTCAACAAAACTTTAAAGGAATACTGTTCTCTGTTCTGTTCTGTTCCTTTATATCCACCCACTATCCGGAGAACACACAGTACATTCTGTGTTACTTAGTGTCACTGCGGTGAATATGTCTCAAATCTAGTAGTTGGTGCTCAGTCCGTTGTGGCAAGTACTTGCAGATGAAATATAACTTAGAATAGCTGCTATATTACTAGGAGAGACGAGCACTCTGTATGCTACAGTGAGGTCAGGTATATCATATACAACACAGAAAATAAACAGTTAATATGTATATGTTAGTGGGTAACTGTAGTCACACTCTATTGACAAGAGTCACAATGTTAATTTGTCTTCTTCCTATATTGAAGAATATTACATCTTGCCACATCCAAAGCATATACCAATCCTTTATTTATATTTTCTATATCTACGTGCAGCTTATATGGTATACATGGAAAAGCAGAGCAATCCAAAATTGATTGGGTAATGTTGCTAGTATTATCAAGCAAAGCAGAACATTCAATTTTATCTAAGGAGCCATAAAGCAGATGATGCAGTGAGTTTATAAATTTCTGGCGGACTGTACTGAGACATTAACAGTGAACTAAAAAATGCTCACGATCTTCTAAACCATTATCACACAGCGGATAATCTGGTTTAACTTCATATTGATTAAAGATTAGACTGTAGTGTATAGGTACCAAGAAGCAATCTTGCCTTAATAGTTGCTTTAGAAATAGATCTTTTCTCACATCTGCAGCTTCCCAAATCAAATGTTTATAGCCAAAACAAAATTATCCATGCAGTGTTCGGATATTTCAACGTACTTTTGGTATTTGCTTCACAAATTAATTTCTCTTCCCCATACCTGTGAAGAGCCTTGCAAACAGTGGTTTTCATAAACTGCCCATTTCAATTGCAAAAGGCTGACAAAAAACATGGGCGCCAGCACTGAACATAGTTTAAAATTGAACTCTATAGAAAAAATATCATTTTCATCCTCTACTCTGAAACAACTGAAGCACTTAACTGTATTGGAATAATGTATGGAAGGTCCTTTGCAAAGGTTACTTATTTTAATTGGATTGGATAAGCATGGCTGCCAGTGGAGAATAAAGCTTAACATTTGACCCTAAGGGAAAAACATTTTGGTCATCACTTGTATAAATGCCAGTTGCCCAAAACTTCAGGCCAAATTGAATACAGTGAAACCTGTCTAATCCGACACCTGAGTATTCCAACATCCTGTCAAATACGAAGTAATTTATTGGTCCAAAAGATAAGTTTTAAAAACCTGAGTATTCCGACATCCTGTATAATCCGACACATTTTTATGGTCCCATTAGACATATTCCACTGTATTAAGAATCCGTTTTATTGAATATTTTGAGTTTTAATATACTAGTGTTAAGCAGATGTAACTGAAAATTCGATAGAAATCTGTTTCATACCGCATACCGCCTTGGCGTGGTAAAAATGATATTGCATCTACAGTCTGTATTAAGCCCACTAGGACATAAGGTAGATACTCGAACCCTTCGAATGGAACCTGGAGCTCTGAAAGTGGAGACTAGAGCCCTTTTGTTGGAGTCTGGAGCCTGGAGCCCTATTCTTGCAGCCCAGAGCCCTTGTGTTGGAGCCAGGAACCCGGAGCCCAGAGCCCGTGTTATTCCAAAAGTATTGGGTTTCGATCACCTGTATTGGCCCTCGGCGAAGACCTCAGCCCAATATAACTCGAAATGGGCATTATTCAGAATTCATATAAAAATGCCCATTTAATAATACTATAGTAATAAATTTTTTAAAAATTATTGGAGTGAAAGAGCAATTTTAATGCCCCTTCCTGGAGACGACCTATCAGTTTCTGGTTTCTGTTACGTATCCAGAAGCAAGAGAAACGAATGACCATTTCGACTGAATATAGTAACTTGATAATTGTTGTAAATTTAAGTTCTGCACTTTGGCAGTTTTCGTCAAATTATATCTAATCACTTAATATTGTAGTTTTCGTTTTTCACAGAATATAGTTTTTTGAAAAAGCGGGAACGAATATCAAGTACGAGTAGAGGAGGGGAGGGAATGAACAGAGGGGTCACTCGCTCACACTTATCTTTCCCTCCTCCCACTCCACTCTCCTTTTATAACACATGTTACACCTAAAAACTAATATCCCCCACTTCCAACACTTCTTTTCACCTCTACAACTTTCTACCCATCTTCTCTCTGCTTTCATTTTACAGATACATCCTCTCGTAGAGTCTGCTTATACGCATGCATGTCCGTTGAAAATATAAGTGCACAAATATCTCCGAAAAGAACAAAACTTAATCATTTTAAGTGTAAATCAGCACTTAACAATTTTAATTCAAGGACCAATAAGCCATTGGGTGCGGAAAACTTGAAATACACGGTCTTATCAAGCCTTCCAAAAATGGGTGGGGTTTTAGTCGATTTTTGTTATTGTTTTTGTTTTTGTTTTTTGGTCCATTTTGGTCAAAATTGTGCAGAAATTTTGAAATATTTTCAGAAAAACGGTGTTCCATCTATCGGGGCCATCTCCCCCTCCGGATCCTCTAGTGAAATACTTTATTCTCTGCTCTCATTATTGAATGTATATCTTGATTCTTTTAATAAATACAGGTTATCGGTACAAAACCATAAACAATGTGGCATAATAATGTATGAAGCATGAAGTTTGTCCACACAGTTTGCCTACAATGATCGGCGGCCAACATGACCTGGCTTCCTCGAATAAGACAGAATAATGAAACTCCCCTATCCACAACAATGTCCAAATTTGTAATAACAATTTATTAATTTGTAATTACAATTTATTAATTTGTAATAACAATTTATAAATTTGTAATTACAATTTATTAATTTGTAATAACAATTTACTAATTTGTTATTACAATTTATTAATTTGTAATTACAATTTACTAATTTGTAATTACAATTTATTAAACTGTAATAACAATTTACTAATTTGTAATTACAATTTATTAAATTGTAATAACAATTTATTAAATTGTAATAACAATTTACTAATTTGTAATAACAATTTATTAATTTGTAATTACCATTTACTAATTTGCAATTACAATATTTTAAATGTGTTATTACAATTTATTAATTTGTAATAACAATTTACTAATTTGTAATTACAATTTATTAATTTGTAATTACAATTTACTAATTTGTAAGTACAATTCATTAAATTGTATTAACAATTTACTAATTTGTAATAACAATTTATTAATTTGTAATAAAAATTTACTAATTTGTAATAACAATTTATTAATTTGTAATTACAATTTATTAATTTGTAATTACAAATTAAAAAAAAATGTGTTGTGTAAAAATAAATTGTGTTGTGTCCCTAATAAGCTTCCATAAATGTGTGTAAAAGATCAGAAAAATAATATAATAATCTATATATATATATGAAAACGTATCCTTCAATTTTTCTGCAAAAAGGAAATGTTTTAAACAGTGAAATTCCCGTTTTAATGGTATAAATTTTATATAGGGTCACCGAATTCGTTTCTCCGGTATCAATAGTTGAACATAGAATAGGTCCGCCAAAAATGGATTTTTGTTTTCGATAAAACCCGCCGTCAAAATTGCGACGTCGTCGATAAAAGTTATGGTTTTAGTCGTGATTTGAAAGATGAACAACTATTCAGTGATCTATACTACGCAGACGAACTTGGTGACCATATAATAAAAAATTATATCAATAAAACAGAAATTTCCTTAGCAACATAATATCAGTTTTTCAGAAAAAATGTAGGATACAGTTTGAAACGACGATAATTTAAAAAGAAAATTATTTTACGTTCAATCTAAACGGCAAATGCATATAAAACGTTCATCGACAGAGGCGCTTATTTACGTACCTTTCACCTTA
>MJUU01000388.1:84833-97228 GCA_002080025.1 Modiolus philippinarum | reverse complement strand
ATACAAAATATTTAAAATATCCAAAGTCCAAAACGTCATACACCTAAAAAGAACAATACAATTAAAATGTATGATGGTACAAAGTCAACCTCTGTAATGTATAACGTGCTCAAGACTAACATGTTATTTAAACAAACTCACAGCTTCAAAGTCAATTCTTTAATATGTATGAACAAGGCAGAGGCTACATAATCTCCCTCTTCAACATACACATGAATAATACAAGATAATATTAAATCTAAGTCAATATGCTCAATATATGTGACAATATGATAGTAAAAACAGGCGTAATGTGTATTTACTCCATGTTCCTTCATTTCTTTAATAAGGCCTTAAAAGTCACTCTCTTAAAAAAGAACATGTATAAAAAAATAAAATACAAAACATCCCTTGTGGCACAAAGCCAATTTCTTCAATATAAACACAAGGAAGGTAATATATACAAAAATAAAATTATGACCACCAATTCAATAAAATCAACATATTCAGAAATACGATAATACCATACAAATCAGCCCAAAGGCTTCACAGTCAATTTCTTGAACCTACGAATAAAACAAACAACATAATACAAACTAGCCTAAATGCTTCAGTATCAATCACTACAACCTAATCATGGAACAAAAGACATCATACAAACCAGACTAAAGGCTTCAAAATCAACTCCTTCAACCTATGCACGAACCAGACAATAGTATGCAAACCAATCAATCACTTCAATCTAGAAATCAATCAATACAACATAAACAAGAACAAGATAAAATAATACAAATCAACAGAAAGGCTACAAATGCAATTTCCCGAAACGTATATAGTGAATAAAAGGATATGGAGTAAATGCACATGAGACAAAGTCTCTACAAATACATGGTAAAAAAACAAGCAAAGGAACAACGCTTTTATTGTTGTTCTTCATCTTGAAGTAACCATGCATGAACAAAACATAAAAAACAAACGAACCTAAAGCTGTCAAAGTCAATCTCTTCAACCTTATGCGTGAACCAGACGATATACTGCATACAAACTGATCTTTGTTTCGCGTTTTGTCCATCCTTGTCAATTTCGCGTCGACCGATTTTCGCAATTTTCTATTTCTGCTGATGCATTTGTATTAGTGTTGGAAATATTTGCGACGATTTATTTTGGTGCTCGCGAAATCAGGAAAATAAAACTTACGAAAATAAGTAGGTTAACAGTAATATAAACAAGCATAAAGGCTTCAAAGTCAATGTTTTCAACATATAAATGAAATTAACAATAGGGATCAAAATAATATTAACTAGCCTAAAGGTTACAAATTGAATGTCTTCAATCAATGCATGAATCTGACATATCCATATCATTTCCTATTTTTCTATTATACTACGAAACAGTCTAAAGGCTTCGTAGTCCATCACTTCAATCTATGTATAGAATAGACAAAAAATACAAAACAGCCTTGAGGCTTCAATATCAATCGCTTGAAACTATGCGTGAACCAGACAATATTATACAAAATTGGATTATGGCTTTATTAAAACACAATCTCTCCCCGTAAACATTAAACAGAACAATCAAAAACAAAACATCAAAAAGGCTCTCTTCATCATATGTCCGAACCATTCAAAACATTACAATGCAGCCAAAATACAATAAAGTGCGTGCTATTCTCATATACATTATACAGAACAATAAAAAACAACAAAATATAAGGCTACTTCAATCTCTTCGAAATATATATAGTAACAAGACAACACATAACAAAACAGCAAAAAAGGAACAAAGCTAATCTCTTCAAAATATAAATTCAAAATAACAATGAACCACATTACAACCTGAAGGCTATATCGCCAATATCTTCAGAATATTTATATATAATCAATATGTTGAATAATCTGAAGTGTACAAAATCAATCTCTTCAAAATATATTTAAACCAAACAGGACAATACATATTGGATATGGGACATTTTAATTTTGATACGGACTTTATCACGGCCAGTTTTAAGTGAGCCCGTTAGGGCGAGCTTGTTGCGTTGCACCATGATAAAGTCCGTATCAAAAACAAAATGTTTTATATTTCTTTGAACGATAATTCACAAAATGATGTAAAAGATTTTATGATAAATTGAAACAACGGCAGTAGAATACCGAAGGAACAAGGGAAGTGATGACAACAAAAATCGAAGTCCAAAGACATGGCAAAAACGGTAACAGATAAAAAGAAAGACAAAACAAGGACGTGAGACAGCTACAATGCACGGAAATAAAAAAGATAACATTAAGAACTAAGGCACTCATAGTGTGAACATCCATGAAAACCGGGAGTGACATCAGGTGGTCCGGAAGGGTAAGCATGTCCTGCTCCGCTAGCGGCACCCGTCACACTATCAGTGAGTCAATCTAGGGTTGAGTCAAATATGGTTATGTGAAATAAGCTGAAGTTCCAGCACTGTTAACCTATTGTTTATTGGACCATGTCTGATGCATTTTTTCAATCACTGTATGCCCAGAAGAACACACTAAGAAATACCAAGTGATCCACAAAAATACCGAAGTTGCATATAATATTCATGTTACTATAGTTTTTTTATATCTTGGCTGTCGGCACGGTGAGCTTTTTATGAATATTTGGATTTATCACTTTTTAAGTCATGAGGTATTTACCTAAGTTTTTGATTGCACGTACTTTTTTGCAAACACGTATTCAAAACTTTTCTCTGACACACATATACAACAACTGTCTTTGAACATATATCTGCAACACTTTCTACACACATCTTAAACAATTAAAAGATACTACTCAGTAATTGAAATGAAACAGGGATTTGAAAAAAAAATATTTTGCTTTCTTTCATAAACCAGTAACACCCAGATACAAAGTATTATACACAAAAATGTTAATAACAATTTTTGAACCATATATGGTTATAGTCAGGGCCATTATCTGGAAATTTTGTTTGCAATCGTAATTTGGAGTATGTCAACATCTTGCATCTATTAAATCGTCATCCCTTTAATCTGACTGACTAATCATATTCCTTTGACATTTTTTTCTGTGTTCAATTCACAAGTGTAACATGCGTTTGCGCGGTTTGGACGTGGAGGGTTTCACGGGACTTGCTGCTACGTGATTAATCATTTTGTTAGTATGTTTGTTTCATATGGATAATTAGTCTTTAGGCGGCCAAAGGGTCTGTAAGTCTTGTTCAATTTCTAAACTTCCGGTTACATAAATTGTACCCGGAAGTTATATTTTTAACAACCACGCACTTAAAGATATATACGAAATTATCCGTGTATCGCTACTTTTGTTAAATAGTATATATTCAGCAAACCTTCCTACAGATCAATTTCCGTAATTGTTCACTCATGACAACATATACAATGATATTTGATGCGGCCCCTACTTTCAGTAAAAGAGGTCTATAGGTTGAAATTACAACATTCCAAAACGTCGAATCATACAAGTTTTCACTGTCAATTAAAACTATGTACATAGAAATCTGAAATACTTCTGACAATAAAAAGATCACGCATATAGCTACAACCATAACAGCCGATCTATGGAATTTCTTACGTGCATTAGGCGCATCAGTCCATGGTAGGTTTCTACGTAGACACGTGACTTTACATAATATGTACACCGTACTGACCACAACGACACATACAGCTAAGACATAGACACAGGTAATTGCCCGACGCGCATCATTTAAATCCAGAGCAACCCTAGGCTGATACTGTAGACAACATGAATTATTAAGTCTGTAACGTTGAAAATTCATTATACTGACAAGAAATGGTGGAAGTTGTAGAAGTGTCGAGACGATGATGATCATTACTGATGCAGTGGTTGACACTTTCTTATTCAGTCGCTGTTTACTCCACAATGGGAACATAATACACATGGCTTTCTGTAATGAAATGCTTCCCGTCAACATAACAGACACGAGATGGAATACCTCTCGCAAAGTCAGCATACAATCTGTCAACACGCAAAACTGATATGAGCTCCATTTACGTTGTCCATATTGTCCTTTGGAAATGATATCAAATTCGTCGTAAAATGTAATATGCTGAATCAACGTTGGTGTAATATTACATACTGACATCATAAGGTCTGAAAATGCAAGAAAAGACAAAAGAATTGTCACAGGCGATAAATGTTTCTTCTGTGTAAAAATTGAAATAATAAATGTGTTGACTAAGGTCATTTCAACAGTCAGAACCGTTTGGATTATAAACGACCATTTCTGCGTTATTAATAATGCATCAATGTATTTACATCTAAATTCAAATTTTGCAGTGCAGTTATGTTTGTATAAGGTCCGGGAAACAGCCCCAAGGGTCAAAAAGTATGTCCCCTTCAGTTGCTCGATTGATTTATTCGTACAAGATGATTGATCGAAACGGACAATCATATTAGTCGAGTCAACATCTCCATGAAAAATATACAATCTTTTATCACTATACATTGGCGTGAGAGTGGAAAAATAAATTTGCTCTTCAATGAATCTCAGGTGCCTTTTACAATCTATATTGTTTATTTCCAAAAAGGAATATATGTCATTGCTTGTCGTCGTCCTATTTGGTCCCTCTGCGAATTCTATAAATGACTGTGCACATTGTTTGTCAACGAAAAATGATCCAGACACTACAAAAACCGGAAAGGGTATTGTTTGATGGTATTTCTCTGACAACATAGCATTTTTGGGTAATCGGGTACAAACTTCTGTGGCATTGCATTGAGGTGTCGTCAGAACATCCTGAATATCTGTACCTGCTATATACATAGAACCACGTGTTTCACTCCGAAGATGATTTTCACAGTCAGTGTTAGTAAGTCGTAGAAATAAAAACGAAAAATCTTTGACGTCGGTAAGACGAGCGAAATTTGACTGATTGACTTTAACAAAATTGAGTCGAAATTTATCATTGGCAGGAACCATTGTATTGTTATTCACATTCCTGCAAAACGTTGCTATTGCCTCGTGATAACATAACATCATAACTAGTCCCAAAATCCATTGCTGCTCCATTTTGGTAAGCTTTAAAAGAGACGTGTTTTACCGAAGATGTCGGTTCGTGCACATGTTTTAATAAACTGAATAAGTCCGTTGCAGCCAATGCATTATAAATGTTCTTTCCACTTTAAGCATCATATGACAGTTGTGATAACGTGCATGGCAAATGATAACCAAATTGAATATCAAATTCAGAATTATTTCAATTTGAAAACAGCATTAGGATAGGGAATAATGTCCATGTTACAAATAAAGAAAAAAAATTATAAAAAATAATACAAATTGCAACAATCTTCATCATAAAAATAATCAAAGTGGTGCAGTTGGGGAATTCAGCAAAAACGAACAAAAAGAACAATAAATCCGGTTCACTATTTTAATGTTTAAGAACAGGACTTCAGAGATACAAGATATTGTGTAATTGAAATTAAAAACGAGTGCCTCAATATCAGTGAGCGGGAATAAAACTAGATTCCAGACCTAAAGGAAATACAAAACAACGGCAGTAAAATACCGAAGGAACAAAGGGATGAAATTCACAAAAATCGAAGTCCAAAGACAGGGCAAAAACGAGAACACAGAAAACAATGACGTTAGACACAAAAACAAACAAATGCTGACATATCTAAAAAAAACAAAAAAAAAACAAAAAAAAAAAAANAAATATTAATTTGAAGTGTACCATAATCCTGGCCACATGACAACTGTTTTAGTAGATCTTTAATTGACGAAAAAAAACTTTAATTTGAAGCACAACTCTTTAGGTTGAATACTGTTGACCATAAGCTCTAGAATGATAAATTAATAAATGATTCCCTCCGTCGGCTGTATGTACTGATTTTTAAGTGTAGTAAAAAAATCCCATACGATGATTTATTAAACCATTTTGATGAACATTTATTAGCATTCTTAGAAATTGTACTAATCATCATAATTTATTTGGTCCAGATTGCTTATCGAGTTATCTTCCTTTATCTTGAGGTTCAACAACGGTATTTAATACAGGTTAGCTAGCCGATTTCACAAAAGGGAAATACTGTGTGCTGAAAAATAAATCTTTTCTTCATAAAATCCAGGTAATTTTTCTTGAATTCTTGGGAGCAAAAAGCGATTTTCAATTATTTACTTTAGCTTAATCATTTCTAATGATGTAGAATTTTAATGTTCTAACATGTGCTGGTTTCTTTTTTTTTGTATTTATACACTTACATATTTTTTCTCTAAAAATACAAAGCTTTTATTGGCATTGGTTTCGTGCAACAAGGCCCTCATACAAAAAACAAGATGTTTCTCCCGTAAGAACGATTAACTGAAATATGTGTACAGTGTTATAGAAAGAGAGCAAACTTCCTTTGTGAAATTTGATTCAAAATCGGAGAAAAAATGTACAGGAAAAGAAGATTAGAATTTTAGACGTTCTGATCAACAGTTTATTTATCCAGTTTGGAAGACATGTTTTTCAACAAAAAATCGGAATTCCAATGAGCACAAACTACGCGCATGTATGAGGCTGAATTCATCGAAGGGCTTTTCCAACATAAAAATAATAAACTGCTGCCCCAAGAGCGCATGATACGCCCGTCCAAAGTCAAATCGAATTTTACGGCATCGATGGACCACAACAAAATTTTGATTGAAAAAAAAATCTGGCAAGATATCTGCATTACCAAGATGTAACCATTTTGCTAATTTCAATAGGAAAAGTGCNTGGAATTATGGGAAAAAATAAGGGGGTCCATGGGCAAAAAATTATAATGCTTTTCAATGGATAAAACCAGAGAATTCCGAAAATCTGACAGAAATCCCCAAACATGAGGAGCGAACCTCCTTAAAGCAAGGTTTAACTTCTCTACATTTTATACTACCATACCTCACAATCAACTAAAATATCTACTGAAATATTTAATTCATAGATGTTTCTCCCGTAAGAACGATGAACTGAAATATATGTACAGTGTTATAGAAAGAAAGCAAACTTCCTTTGTGAAATTTGATTCAAAATCGGAGAAAAAATGTACAGGAAAAGAAGATAAGAATTTTAGACGTTCTGATCATCAGTTTATTTATCAAGTTTGGAAGACATGTTTTTCAACAAACAATCGGAATTCCAATGAGCACAAACTATGCGCATGTATGAGGCTGAATTTATCGAAGGGCTTTTCCAAAATAAAAATAATAACTGCTGCCTCAAGAGCATGATACGCCCGTCCAAAGTCAAATCGAATTTTACGGCATCGATGGACCACAACAAAATTTTGATTGAAAAAAAATCTGGCAAGATAGGTGCATTACCAAGATGTAACCATTTTGCTAATATCAATAGGAGAATAGGAGAAGTGCCAANATATATATATATATATTAAGTCCAAGGGCCTTAACTGTCCACAAAATCATTCAACAAGAACTGAATTTAAACTAAATCAGTAACGTAAAAACATACAATTATATACGATATGTCAAAGCAACATGTTCACACATTGTAAAGGAAACGTGGAGAAACTGATGTTTTTTTTTAATCTTAACCAACTGTAACTCGATTGAAACGAAATGAGCAGTCTTTGTAAGGACGATCATACATCATTCCTTAAAAGTTTGGTTGAATTTGCTTCAGTGCTATTGAATGAGTTTATAAAAATGATGTTTCCTAAAATTGTCAAATATTAAATAAAAGTTTCGCACTGGCGACAATGTTTGTGAATCGGAATGACATTCAGAGAAGTCGATGAAAATGATGTTTGTCCTATGTAAAATATAAGTTGCGTCATAATATTAATTTTTAACACGAGTTCAACGCTTGTGGTCATGTTTTATGTAGGATCAAAACGAGATGAGCAATATTCGAAAAGGACCTACCATACACAATTCCTATTATATTTGGTTGAATTAAATTCAGTTGTTTCAGAGAAATTGATGAAAATTTAAAAAGTTAACAGACGGATGGACGACGGACGCTTAGTGATTGCAATAAATTACACTGGGTCATGTAAGCTAAACATACGACAGGAACAATTGCAGGTGTTGACAGTGTTTTCTCTGTGTTTTAATAATAAAAATTGCCAAAAATATACGTCACAAATGGATATTTTCTGTACTCAATCTCATATTAATACTGAAAAATGTTGAACTTTTTATAATTTGACCGAACACATAGAAAAAGGATTTTTTCTGTGTTCAATATACTGTTGATGCCAGCAAAAGAGACATCCATTAATTTGACTGAAAACATATGGCCAAAGCCATGTTGTCTGTATTTGTCACTATATTGATGCCCCAAATAATGAAATTTCTTTTAACTTGACTAAAAAAACATGGCAAAAGGGACACAGTGATGAAAATTCATGTAATTTGACTCAAAACATATGACAATAGCCTTATTTTCTCTATTTGATATCATATTGATGCAACAAATAATGAAACTTCCTTTAACCTGACTAAAACACTTGGCAAAAGGAACGCAATGATATGATGAAATTTCCTGTAATGTGACTCAAAACAAATGGCAAAAGCCATATTTTCTATGTTTGATATCATATTGATGCCACATATAACTAAGTACCGAACTAACAGTAAATCGAGTTTCTTCATATGGTCATTTCGATAACTATGTATCTTCAGTGCATATAAGATTTAAATATTTGGAAGACCGTTGACTCAAATGTGTTTAAAAGCCGATAGAGAACATATCACCATTATGATCTAAATTAAAAATCAAACTCTTTGTTTTTGGATATATTGTAGTACTATACAATGTAGTAGTTGGGTTTACGTGAAATTTTCAAACCCTCTTACCAGGCTTTTTCTCGAGATTTTTAGGGCAAGAGTTATCTGCCCCTTGATGTTTATGAATAAAAACAACAACGATATATTAGGACAGACTGTAATGTGCATGTCGTTAGTAGGGGAAAATAACCATCAGTGGTATAAACTGTGACTATTGAATATGTGATAACATAGGATAGACTTCGATCTTGCCACCTGGTAGCTTCAACATTACCACCGTTTTCCTTTAACTTGCAAAATAACCAAAAGGAACTAAATAGAAAAGCCAAAATTTATCTAAGAACTGAGCTACGCGTGAGGGAGATACTCCTTAATTTAAGCAAAATTTTGTGAAATTTAGAAATAGCAAGTTTTAATATAAAATCGGTTTTCCGGTCAGCACCGAAGTACGTGGTTGGTAAGTAACCTCGGGTACAAACAGTCCACCAGCAGAGGCGTCGGCCCAGTAGTAAATAACTAAACAATGAAAGTTCCTGTAACTTGACTAAAACACACGGCAAAAGGGAAGTAATAGTGAAACTTCCAGTAATCTGATTTAAAAAATATGGCAAAAGCCACATTTTCTGTATTCGATATTACATCGATGCCAAAAATAATGAAATTTTCTATTACTAGACTAAAACACAGGGCAAAAGGGATGCAATGATGAAACTTCTTGTAAATGGACTGAAAAGTATGACAAAAGCAACATTTTCTTTATTCAATGTTACAGATCACGAAAAAATGACCGTTCCCGTTATTCGATAAATATACGTGGCAAAAGAGACATTTTATGTATTCCAACAGTTATGAGATTTCCTGTATTAATATATTGGAAATGCAACATTTTCTGTAAGGAATTAAGTGTTTATTTTTATGTAATATCGATGCCCGCAATAATTAAACTTCGTGAAATAGTATAGAATCTGACGAAATTGGCATTTCCCATATTCAATATGATAGACATGCACGCAATTACGAATATTTTTGTTATTTTGACTAAAACAATATGGCACAAGCCATATTTTCTGTATTTACTATGGTATCGATGCCAACAATCAAGAAAAATATAGATTTTGATTAAAAACATTAGCAAAAGAATAATTTCTGTTTTCGGATTATTATTGATGCCCGCAATTTAGAAACTTCCTGAATTTGATCCAAACATACAACACCATTTATTTACAACATGTATGTGTTCCAAAACATGTGATTTCAAAACTTGTTTAATTCTTTAAAATAAACCTTAAGCAATATTAGCAGAATAAAAAAAAATAACAGGAAACAACTACAATGGCCGAAAAACAAAGTCACATGCCAGAAAGTCACAAGGAACTGCACAAGAAAAAACCCACAATAAAAATAGATAAGAGAAACGTAAACAACGATAGGAACTCGGGACAGTCGGATCTGGTACCGGCAGTAGCAAAAGCCAGCGGTAGGGTTAAACTGGTTTATTGGTACCCAAACCCCCGTTTCTCTGTCCCGTTTTCCTATAGTATAATAAATGTATGAATAAAACCCAAACCAGATAGACTACTAACTCCATGTTGAGAAGGAAAAAGTTTGACAAACCGTAATTTTGACAGACGGATCAAGGAGTGATCGCCGCTAAACTGCCAGCTAGCTCAAGGAGCCTAGTCTTCAGGTAAAACACAAGAAAAATCAAACTCAAAATCCCAGATGGGTTTGGTAAAGAGTAATCTTGTATTTCAGTAGACATCGGCAGTATCAGTGAGAGGCCAGCGTGTAACATCCTCAAGTCATTGGATCCTAAAGCTAATTAACCGGACACGTGTTAAATATCCTGCCGATATCCCCTTTTGCGTAAAGAATGTAAGTTATGTCCCAGTTATTTTATATTTTTAATCAGTCTCTGGCATTTTTAAAGTCTTAATTCCAACGGGTAGGGCACTTAATAAATGTTTTGTTAGTACTGGTATCGTATTACCACTTTTAGAAATATGGTCACTTATAGAACAGTTTTCATAAAAAACAACTTATCACCACTTTATAACAGCTTTTAGAACTGCTCTCACTAAAACTAATTTATGACTATCTTAGAACGGCTCTATCGAAGCGGAATAAATGAACAGCTTTATAAAACAGCTCTTACTGACAATTTATTACCAGTTTTAGGGCAGCTCTCAAGTAAACCATTTTAAGACCATTTTTAAACTGCTCAATGTTAACTTAGACCATTTATGGTTACTTTAAGAAATAACAAAATACCAACTTTACTGTGAATTTCGGTTCTGCATATACGCATTTCGACAACTTATGTCTCTTCAGTGCAGATAAAATCAAATATTTGGAAGTCTATAAACCGAAATAGGTGTAAAACTGATAGAAAACAAATAACCAATAAGATCTAAATAGAAAAGCCAAAATCAGCTAAGGACAGAGCTATGCAAGAGGGAGATACTCCTTAGTTTTAAGAAATGATCTACTGCTATCTAATTTCTTACTAACTTAGAGCTGCTTTCAAGTTAATTTGAGGTTAACTTTGACGAGATATTAAGTTTGCCCAAGCAAAGTTGATTTATAGGACATGCGTTAAAAGGAAAATGAGTTTTCAAACGTTTTAATTCTAAGCTTTGTCCCAAGTAGACAAATATGAAAAGATTGAGAAAAAGAAAAATAGATATAAGCCAAATTAAACAATTGACATTTTGGATGTATTAGTTTCTCATCTAGAAATACAAATCAATTTCTAAAAAAAATGTGTTTCTGATATTGACATTCTGATTTGTTTGATACTTATCAAAATGTAATACTGTGTTTTAACATTTATGATAAATATATTAAACAACAATTTTCCAATAAAATATTCATATGTGCCCTTTTCATCACATACAATCTAAATATTATGCTATGTGATATATCAAATGTTAAGCCCACTCTTATGATATAGAATTATATTATTAATTTAATATCGTTTGAGAAATTTGATAAGTGGAGAACTGATCACATGACCCACTGTATTTTAAGAGATTGACTAGAAAACTGTATATCAAAAAGTTATATCGCATGTTACTAAAAATAGAAATGCATATCGCATGGCATGTATCCATGAAAGTTTATAATCTTATATGATTTATTTTCATGTATTTTTCAAGAATTAATTACATGTACATACACACTGTAATTATAGTATAGTGCTAATTAACTTATTATATATTAATGTTTGAAATATTTCAACTATATCTTGAATTTGATATTATAGACAAAAAATAAAAAATCTCCTTTTCAGTGTTCCAGTAAATTAATAATTTAACAACTGTAGTCTGTGGATGAGGTCGATACGATGTTATATCGACCTGGAAAAGCATATCGACCTCGGATTTCATCCTCGGTCGATATGCTTTTCCCAGGTCGATATAACATCGTATCGACCTCATACACAGACTATAATTGTATAATATAGAATGCACAAATGCAGAAAATAAATCAACAGTAACTTCGGTATTTTTTATTACCACTGGGTCGATGCCTCTGCTGGTAGACTGATAGTCCCAGAGAGTATTCACCGACCAAGTCAGTACTTCGGTGCTGACCCGAAAACCGACTTAATTGAAACGTGCAATTTTTAAATTTTACAAAATTTTGTTTAAAACTAAGGAGTATTTCCCTC